>QARZ01000537.1:19728-46860 GCA_013407115.1 Glycine latifolia
TATATATATATATATAAATAATTACATAAATATATATACAACATATACATATTATTCCTATGTCAGAACATAACTCAGTTTTTACAAATATATAGATTTGAGATTACATGTCTGATCAAGAGAAACAAAGAACCGACTAAAAACAAATACAACTCTCTCTTCATGGCAAATTCCAACGTTGTCACGTTGGCTTGGCGGCTTCAACAGAAGAAATCTCTCTTCAATATCACTTATTGTTGATCATCTGCTCCCACGAACAAAAGTTCGCGATCATCACAGGTATCAACCACACGATACAAAAATTGCAAGGGTGAGTTTATTATACCAAAACCAATAAGCACCAAATAACAATAATTAGAAAGAAACAATAATAACAATCACAATCATTCTCAATAATAATTAAGTTCATCCACGCAACTAACTAGTCATTCACTTTTTCACAACTCAAATCAATCATGATTAGAATGATGTATGCACCTAACTCAATTCTCAAAATGCAATGTGGTACCATTCTCATGGAAATAGTCTCTCTAGGTAAATGATGCAGTAGCTCGTCGAGGTCACCCTGTCGTGCACAGGTCGCTCCCCCCATAGTGATCAGCCCTGAGTCTCAAGGGAGTTCCAAACAGAGTGATGCCCCCTAGTACCCCCGGTACTTACTGTCCATCATTCTATTTCCATCCATGCAAATATGAAGTATGAAACATGGGCACCATCAATGCACTGACCATGGATAGCTAGGGACCGGAATTTTAAACACTCTCGTTCTCTCTTGGGATGCTTAAAATTCGTAAACCCTCCCTCGCAAGGTTATCTAGTCATGCACCCCATGTACATACACAACATCACCGATACACTGACCAAGGATAGATAGGGACCGAAATTTTAAACAACCCCTTTCTCTCTTAGGATGCTTAAAATTTGTAAACCCACCCTCGCAAGGTTATCCAACCAGTCAATGTACCCCACGTGGACATACACAACATACAACCATGGGTATCCATGTGTATCCACATCACACAATGACATTGCTCACATCAACATTATCTCTCATCAATGTCATTATTAACAATAATATCACATCATCTCAATTTCAATATCATACATATTAAACTTGTCTCATTTCAACATCAATTCATCATCATCTCATCATAAATCACGTCATCATTATATCATTTATACATCATCAAACACATCATCGTTATCTCATTCAATCATCCATCCACAATCCATATTATCACGAGACTGGTATTTTAGGAAAATTCTAAATTAAAGAGGAGGACTACAATATAGAAATCACACTCTTATGCCCATTTAAAAATTTAATAAGAAAACATATATAAAATTTTGGGCAGAGTCTCCTCTGTAATTAAGACTTTTTCCAAAAATCCAATCATTACCACAACAACGTCATTCACAGTTTTATCCGTCAACAAATAAATTCATCGTATCCCTTTAGTTAAAGACACAGTGCTTCTATAAATAAATAAAAACCAATACACAGCAGGGACAGACACATATCCTCATAGTTAGACTCCCTGACCTCCAACTATGGTATCAAAAGCTGTAAACAAATAACAAACTCCCCTTACCTATCTTTGTCCCTTTGTTAGCTTCTTGTAGCGTCGTTTTGAGATCTCTCAAGTTCACGTGCTAATCTACATGTCATTAAATTCCCATATTTTAGTATGTCAAACTAGACTTCTCAAGCTTTCTAACAAGGTATCACATGCCTTATTTGGATTTCTAAAACTCTAGCTATAGCATTTTTAAAACTAGACTTCAAAGCAGCCAGCGAGTTCCAATTTCTACACTGACATCCCTTAGTGTTTTCGTGACTGCAAGCAGTACACAATTCATATTTATCTGAAATTTTTATATGTTATAGTTGACATCCAGATATTTAATTCCATAAATCATACACCTAATTTGAGTAAGAAATGAGAGAGAAATAAATTTTTCAAAACGGATGGCAGAATCTGTTTGGTGTGGACAGTTTCGGACAGCTTAAGCTAAAATAATTTCTGGGCACGATTCACTACTTAGTTTGGTATCCTATTTTAGGACAACATAGTAGACATCCTAAGCTTTAAAATGAGTGGCGCTCACACACCTCATTTGGTGAAGTACAGAGGAAGATATGGAAATTTCAAAACAGTCCAAAACTTCAGCCTAAAAACCATACGAATTTTAACAGCTATACTTACCAAAGCATTTGGCTGGAATGATTCAAGAGCTTGAGGAAGGAGCTGCAGTTTGAGTGAGAAGAGAAGAAGAGAAAATGAAACAAAAGTGAATAGAGGAAAAGAAGCAAGTGACCGTGAGTTAGGGAACAAGTTCACTTATAGGTGCAGTTTTTTATTCCAAGAAGATATTTTTTTACTCTTGCATTAAATGCATTCTTACCAAGCAAAAAAATCAAAGATTCCCTCATATGGCTGAAAGGGCACGTGGTATGCTGGTTGAAATGCTAGATTTTTGCTTTGTTTTATACATGGCTACACAATTGGATTAAGTGTACCAAGTCTACGTACACATATACATGATTTTGCACTTCCATTTCAATTATTTTGTTCCAATTCTCACGTATAAACATGCTTTGGTTTATGTTTTTGTTTCTTTTAATTTAAACCAAGTGTACTCCATGTAATTTTCAATTAAGTTGATAGCTACTAATGTCTCATTCATCTAAAATCTTAAGCCTTTACCCCAAATCCTACACAGTCAGAATTAGTTTCTTTTCATAAATTAACTAATCATAACTAAATATATTCTAAGCACTTCCAAACTTGTCACTTGGATCCATTTGCTTCTATCCTATCCTTCTTGTACAACCATCACAGGTATTTCTCATGTGATAATTTTTCTCATCATATCATCTCATAGTCTGAAATTATAGCATCATGATAGCTTTAGATATTCATGAAATTTTTCTTTATTTTTACTGTGAGGTTTATTTTCTTGTATTTATTATATTGAGTAGTAAAATTTAGAGAATTATCTTATGGCTTACTTAATCATAAATTTTTAGCCAGTCTAGGTACTCCTAGTTTTCTTGTGATATTTGTCTGTTACTAAGGGTATTTTGGTAATTTGTCATCCTAGGGGCACTTTTGTAATTTCATCAAGTTTTCACAAAATATCTAAGGGTATATTTGTAATTTGTCACTTAATCCAAGGGTATTTTTGTAATTTTCACTTCAAAATATCTAACAAAAATATCTAAGGGCATTATGGTAATTTTACTTCAATGACATTATGGTAATTTTCCTTCAATGGCATTATTGTAATTTTACTTCAATGGCATTATTGTAATTTTACTTCAATGGCATTATGGTAATTTTCACATCAAGAGAAAGGGTAATATGGTCATTTCCCTTCCAATATTTTTATAATTTCTCTTTTTGTTTCTAATTAACATTTCACACAAACAATTCAAACATAAACCAAATAAACTTCACATAACCTAACATTCACATCAAGTAGTTGCACAAGGTTAATTCACACAACATTTCAACCATATATTTTCAGTTTTTGAAATTTCAGGGCGTTACAGCTTGGGTGAAAAGCAAAGTCAATTGCTGCTAAAGATTACTTATAACCATTTCTTTTTCCCCATTTGATATGTTCTGGATTTTGATCTAATCTCACACTAGACAGTATGATACCAAGTTTGAAGTTTGCATCTATTTGGTTGGGAATATCTATTGAGGTTTTCAAGAGTGCTGTCTTTATCCTATATTCCTTTTTTAGGGAGGTGAAGAAATTTCTTATTCTATTTTGTGTGAGGTTTTGTTACCCTTTAGAGATCGAAAATGAAATTTCTCAATACACTTTAATTTCTATTGTTTACTTCTATTTAACTTTGTATTTTTTTATAACTTTTTTGTATTTTTTTAAAAAATTAACTTATTTATCTATTATTTTTTAGGTGGGTTGGCCACTGGCCCACTAACCCACCTTAAAGTGGGGCGGGCTAGCATTTCTAGCCCACTTTGTAAAAGTGGGCCAGCCAGCCCGACCCACATTTTTGGTGGGCTGACCCACTTTGCCAACCCTACTTGAAGAAAAGGACCAATGAGAAATCTTAAGTTGAGTTTACTTTACTCAACTGTTAAATAGAGTATGAATTGATAAGTATTAGTCTTTTTTTTTTGTGAAGATTGATAAGTATTAGTCTATTAATTTACCGGAATTAAGTAATTAAAAAGAATAATTTTAAATTGGCTTACATCTTTTTTTTTCAAGAGCTAAATATATTTTATATTTTTAAGATATTAAATTCATTTATTTTTATTTAATATTTTTATAATAAAATTAAAAAATTATTATTGTAACGTGGTTGCTTTTTGTAATTGTTTAGAGGAACTAAATTAATTTAAATGTTTATAATTATTTAATTATGAGATGATGGTGTGGGGTGCTTGTAGGTATTATTATGGTTATATATGCGAAAAGCCTTATTTTAGGTGTGAATAGTAAATTCTAGAGTGTTTGGGTTGAGATGAATGGGTCTTGAGTGATAGGAATAAGGTGGGTGAGTTTAGGAAATAGTGTAGTGCAAATAGAGAAAAGTAGAAGAGTTATTCACTCAATTATTTGTATTTCAAAGCTGAAACAAAACACCCATACTCTCTTCTCCCTCTCCAAGAAAATCCTCCATTGGAGAACTTGATTCCTTTACACAAAGGACCTTGTTTATGAGTCTCTTTTTCGAATTTGAATTGATTTTAGTGGTAAGAGACCATTTCCTTTTCCCTCTCATTCTCCATTTTCATTTTCCTCCATGGAAACTCTCCAAAGCTTCATAAAAGTGTTCAGTTTCAAGGTTTTAATATGTTTTCTATTGGTTTTGGGGTGGGGTGGATGATGTAGAATTGTTGTAGGAGTGATAGAAAGCTTTCACCTTGACACAAAGTCTCCTCCTTTATTCGTCTTCTTCATCTCAAAGAAAACTCATTGATTTTGATAGGTAAGGGAGACTTAAATCTGTATTTTGTGATGTGTTTTTATGTTAAATGTTGATCTCTAGCTTTGGATGTTATAAACTATGTGTTTTCAAAATTACTGAAGCATTGGGTGCCATGTTGGAGAACCATGGAGTGACTTTCGAAATCTCTTGAAAGTTGTGGGGCTTAAGCACATGTATTTTGAGATTTAAACACGAGTATTTTGGGACTTAAGTGCGAGGCTTAAGCACGAAACTGAAATGAGCATAGTTGTGTATTATATATTTTAATATGATTCTCCAAATGGAACGCGAATGCGATTAACTTGTCTAATGAAATAATATAAGATGATTATGTTATGTTTGGGTAAGTGTATGGACATGAAGATTGATAAATGCTAATTGTCAAAGTGATTATACGTGTATGAGTCTTAATTGTTGAAGTATGAAATACTCTTAATAGTGTAATGGAGTTTATATATCTTGTTATTCTTGTGTAATTCACATTCACATGTTGAGATTAATGTTTAATTATGAGAACTTGTGGTGTGAAAAGTCATATGATGTTTAGATGAACTATTTGAGAGTTAATGATTGGTGAGAATGATATGAATGATGAATTGACCAAGATGTGAAAGACGAATTGATGATGAGTTGTAGTAAAGTGGATGAATGTATTGATGATGAATTTATGATGTTTGATTTGAATGATCATAATATATATGCACTGATGGATGACATTGTATGTGAGTAGACACGTAAGTTGAGGGTGCTAAGAAGGCCATCAACCTAGTGCTAGAAGTTGTCATGGTGGCTAACGTCGACTGGGTCTATAGAATGGATGGGTCCCTAGATAGGTTAAGGTCTTTGCAAGTCTTAGTGAGGTAAGTCACTACCTACATCCATGCGTTTTCGATAAAATCACACTTCTTCTCCAAGGTTAATTCATATCATATATAGAGTATGGTTATGTTAAGGGATGTGCTTAGGTTAATAGCTCAAAAGGTGAATTCTTCTTGCAGTAAAAAGTCATCATGACATAACATGATAGTTAGACATATGCATTGATAATTGAGACTTGAGAATAATGTGTTATTTGATGAGTTCTATAAGTACATGGTTATCGAAAAAGTGAAAGATTTCTATATCTCTCTTGAAATGGTGATCTTATACTACCCTATTATATGATGTTTATTTTATGAGCTTACCCTTGCATTTCCTATTGAAATGTGATGATTTTATCATTTGATACGAGAGAATAAGATTTTGATATAGCTTCTGAAGATCTTGTTACGTACTCATGGTTGATGTGGACTTGGTGGTGGACTTAGAGGCGAGATCTGACCATTGGTCTTTTATTTATGTTTTGTCTTAGTGGAGATCAACTTAGGGTTTAGATATATTCATGTATCTTTGTTGTATTTATTTCCTTAATAGGTCCCTTTGAGATTTGTTTAGAATTTCACATATTATGTTTTGACGATGTAGTGCTTTAGGGCATAAGTATCTTCATGATTTATGCTTTTGGAAACTTTTATATGTGATGTTTATAAGAAATGTTTAGAATCATGATTTTTTTTATGTATTTTCACTAATTAAACTAATTCAAGAGCTTTTAAAAAGTTTAAAGTGAATTTTTTCGTGTAAAGTCTTA
Source organism: Glycine latifolia (assembly GCA_013407115.1). Lineage (NCBI taxonomy): Eukaryota > Viridiplantae > Streptophyta > Magnoliopsida > Fabales > Fabaceae > Glycine > Glycine latifolia. The sequence continues at coordinate 26,331 of QARZ01000537.1, forward strand.
GTGTTTCATGTGATGACATCCGATATCATTACAATGATAAGAAATTTAAGTTGTATTTAAATATGCTTTTTTTCATTTGCAAATATTTTGTTGGACTTTCTCTTGAAGTTTAGGCACACATGTGACACGTTATTATGCTTGGATTGGAATTCATTCTCATTCTTAAATAATAGGATATGGTCTTATAAAAAGATAAAAATAACATGTTTAATTTTGGAAAAAGAGCATTATATCCCCATAAACAATTTCTCTTTTGCAAATAGACACACTAAACTTTAACATTGTCTCAATTAATCCTTAAACTTTACTTTTGCAAATATACATCATGAAATTTAAATTTATTATAATAGATATTTAAAATTTAAATTTTTTTATTATAAATAAACACCTTGAACTTTAATTGCATTTCAATTGATGTTTAAAATTTATCTTGTTACTATTATTTTTTTTAAGTTATTTATCTTAAATGTTAATCATTCATTTTTTTACAACTCATTTTTCCATAAAGAATATAAATTTAGAAGATATATAAAAAGGGAAAATAATATCATTAATAAAAAAAGGTTTTGATTTGATTTTTTAATTTTTAATTTTATTATGTTTTAATGTTTGAAAAAGTTATTTATAAAAGGAAATTAATAAAAAATTAAGATTAAACAAACAAACAATTGAGATTCTTTTGTTAGTAATTTAACTTCAATTTAATATAAGATATTGTTTATTAAATGGGTCAATTTTACGAATTAATTGAAGTGAAATTGAAAAAAGGTGTTTATGTGCAAAAGAGGTAAAATTTAAGAATTGATTCAAACAAAATTAAAGTTTATGATGTCTATTTGCAAAAAAGATAAAAATTAGGGATCAATTGGAATAAAATTAAAGTTTAAGATATATATTCATAAAAGGAATAAAGATTAAGGTGACTAAATACTGTGTTTTTTTAATTTATTATCTAAGGACTTCATAATTATTATAGGGCGGGTCCATTAATTACAAAACGTTGTGTGTGCTTTTCCCCCCTCACCAACAGAATTGTATTAAGAAAAAAAGGCAACGATTCAAATCTGTTATGCTTTATATCATCTTAATATATTGCCATTCGGTTTTGGCAAGCGACAAGTGATGTGAAAAGTAATGTGTGCCTTACTTAGAAAAACAAAAAACACCACGCCAAGTATTCGCTGGCAAATTTTTGGTCAATTTTCACTCTAATAGGATTCAGTTTTTCAATGTGACATCAATAATTGTAAAAGTGGAGCATTGTAATCATCATTTAACGTCACCAACATTAAACTTAAACTTCATACCAAAAGAGCTCTAACCAATCTTATGTACACAGAATGTTGTCAATTCTACAGTATTAGCCCAGATGACTGATTTCTTTGTAGTGAAGTCACATAATTTATATAAAAATGTTAAGAAAAAAAGTGATGCGTTACATGGGAGCTTAAACCTATTGTCTCGTTAACTTGAAGGGTTATGTACTAAGTTTTGCAACCATTTCCTCTACCAATCTCAAAGTAGTCTCAGCCAATTCCTCCCCTTCAGCATCATCAATTTCTTCCATGATCCGTTCTACAACCTCATGATTAATTTGTTTACTAGTTGAACTATAATTGGAGCGATTCCTCAGAAGCAGCAACAATTTCTTGGCCAAAGTTTTGGCTCTCCAAGTTCCATCCACACTTAACTGAAGCAACCCTGGCATCACTCCCTCTCTAAGGATCATTCCTCTAAACTTTTCTCTGGAGCTTTGGCAAAAAAGGACGAGTGTCCCCACTGCATGTTCTTTGCTTTGAAAAGATCCATCTTCAATAGTCTCTACTAGTGTCCTAATTGCTCCCCCAATACTAGCAGCCTCACTAAGTGCACTCTTTGATGAAGTGGCAATGTGTTCTAGCAACCCAATTGCTTTCTCAACCAATGTGGATGATTTTTCTGATAAGTGGATAAGTTCAAGCAAGGAAAGTATAACCCCAGAAGAGACAATGAATGGAGTAATAATCTCTTGGCAGGTTGAGAGGTTGTGGAGAGTAGCTAGTGTGTCAAGCTGGGACTGAGTGGTACTACTTGTGCTATTGAGAAATCGAGCTAAGAGTTGGATGGCCCCAGAGGAAGCAATTGCTACCTTGTTTGAGTTGCAAGAGGAGATGGTTAGCAATGTGGCTACTGTCAATTCTACCACTGTCTGGCTTTGGCAATGGAAGAGACTCAGCAACACTGGTAATGCTCCTGACTTGATGATCCGTGACTTGTTTCTGTGAAATATTATGTGGAAAAAGCTTGTGTGAGATTTCAGCACCTGCGAAGGAAAACTTTCTTTGGGAATTCGTTAAGTTGAAGGTATTTATATTCTCCCTTGTGTTTTTGTACATTACTTTATGGTAAAGTATCTTGATGGTAGAATGTACTATTAACAAATGGCAAGCATTGGACATATCCCTTGGTTCTATTAACAAAAACAAATCACGGGAGCTTAAAAAAGTCATAATTAATCTACACAAAAATGCTAGTAACGCATTCTCTTGCACATTCTTTTTATTACACTCTTTATAATTATTGAAATTTATTAAACATTTAAATGTTTTGTAGGTCCCACATCTTATTTTGCAAATCTGATTTATGATTTTGTAGGTTTTGATAAATTTAATTTTAACTCATAATAGAGAATGTGTTAGAAAAGGCGTGTTAAAGAATATATTATATTATTAGCACTTTTTCATACTCCAAAACAATGTTGGATTGGGCGATTTGCCGATGTACAATTTAGACAAAGTAAATTTTGATAATCAAATTGTTGTTCTCTTCTGTAAGCTCCCTCATGATGGAGTTCTTCTGGGTATGGACAAATAGTATAGCTAATGAACAATCTAAGAAAAGTGAAGAGAAATAGATGTTTAGGACTTCACATTTGATGTGGGGTGAATGAACTAACCTTTCACTTCCAAAGGCAAGGCTAAGTAGAGCACAAAGAGCAGCTTCAATGGCTTCATAGTTTTCATAATGAAGCATGGAAATTAGAGGTACCATAACTCCACTTTCCACCAAGTTGTGCCTCTGCTTTCTGCTGAGTTTCCTTAGTTCCACGGCTGCTTGAATCTGCATTTCCGTGTTACAATTCCAAAGGCATTCCACAACCTCTTTCTCCATTGGAGCTCTCTCTGCAGTGTGCTTTCTCCTTCTTTTGCTTTGTGTCACTTACAGCTCCACATTTTCTTTGTTAGGAAGTGGTAGTTGTAGCCTTGGCAGGTTTGTTGCTTGATGAAGAAGTAACGTTACGCTTTTGCGGTTACCCCAATCCATTGTTTCAGCTACAAGCAACATCCAATTCTTTTGGGTTAGCTTTTTTTCTCTTTGGTGAACATCGGTATTAGAAAAATAAAAAAAGAATGTCAAAATTGTTAGGAGTGAATCTTTAACTTTCCTTACTCAGAAGCAAAATAGTAATAATTAATTGTGGTGAGTTTTTTTTTTTTTTTTCTTAAATTAATCTTATCCAAGCATACAATAAATATTCTATCGAACTTTATTGTGTCTTTGCTTTGAAGAAGGGTTAACACTACATTACGTGGCATATTTAATTCTCTTTTCCATGAAGGTATAAGGTATAGTATGTCAGTACGTAGCACCTTAAGAAAAGTATAATTATTATTAATGACCGTTATTAATCACATAAAAAAAATGCACAACAACATTCATTATGTTTTCCTTGAATTATGACAAACACCTTTCTAGTTTTGACTTTGGTTATTAGAGCCACCAGAAAAAAGCTTAATAATCACAAGAGTAACCAGAATAATTGAATACAAAAAGGGATATAGGCTAGCCCAAAATCTCTTGCAGTAGCAGAATTTTTGTAGTGGCCAGAATTTGTTGAAGGCCTTATCAGTTAAGACAAATTTAAGATCGAGAAGGCTGTTTAAGACAACCACATATTTAACCGCCCATGAAATTTTAAATTGATTATATCCTATTTATAACATTTTGCATATTATGTGATGATATTTTTTATAATTGATAATATATTTATTAGTATGTACTATTCTCATATTTAAAAGAGGCAAATTGAATTGTAAAGTTAAACGTACGAAGAATTTAATTTTGCAAAGGATAAAAGGAATCTCAAAGCAATGCATGTCATGGGATCAACATTAACAGAGCCAGAACCATAAAATAAGTGATAGATGGACTAAAAATAAAATAAATTTGAACATACATTAACAAATTTCAAATGCATCGTATATGTATTTCTAAATTTAGATAAAATTAAAAACATAAAACAATATTAATGATCATATATATATATATTCACATCTATCTGTAGATATTAAATATAAAATTTAAACAAAAGTAAAAATAAAACTAAATATTTTTTAAACATATATTTATAATAAAATTAAAATAGAACAATTTATTTTATATATAATTAAAGATATTTAAATAATTCAAAAGTGAGAATATCTACTAATATGAACATCTTACTATTCGTTCTTTCCCCTTTAATTAATAGAATATCCATTTAATTCTCTATTTTAAATTCATAGTAGATTTTACTTGCAAATATATGTAGGTATGAGTTTTGTTTTTCATCCATACTTGAGACAATCCATATTTGAGACCTTGAATTTGGAGATTTTTTTTTCTATGGGGGATGGGAATGATGAGAGAAAAATTTCTTGTTAGTCACATTCCATTTCTTATTACTTGGTTATATTTTTAAATTGAGAGAGTTATATAATGCTCATAGAAATAAATAAAAATTAGGACATTAATTTTTTTTTTGGTGCAACAATAGGTATCTTTTATATATAAAAAGTAAGGTGTTTTAGGTTCTTAATAAATTAACATATTTTATTTTGGTTTCCTAATAATATTATTTTTTGTGCTGAGTCAATAATAATAAAAATTTTAATTTTCCTTCTGTTTATTTTGTTTAAGTTTTTCAAATATATATTTTTTTCATTTTATTCCTTATAATATTTTTTTTATTTTGTATTAGTCCCTTCAAAAATTATTTGATGGGGACTAATAACAAATGATCTACATATTTTAGGGAAAAACATAAAAAAGAGACATATTTGAAGGACTAAAACAAAATAATAAGGACCAAATCATTTTTTATTAGGGATGCAATGCAAATTTTTTTATTAGAGACCAAAAACAAAATTCACTAATTTATCAAAGACCTAAACCATATGTAAGTCAGAAAGTAATTATGCTCAAATTGAGTTGTTGTAGAAAACAAGGAAACACAAGATAGGGAGTTGATTTGCATTTCTTAGAAAAATTTGCAAACCTTTTTTAAATAGCAGATATTGTCTTATGAAAACGAGTTTATACAAGCAACGTATAAAAGGAACAAATAGATTTGAAAACTCGGCCTTATAAAAAAATCTTATTTTTAAAATAACCTTGCTAGAACGCATTATTCAAGGTTAGATAAAATAGTTATGGAAATATGGATAGCACAAAGTCTTTATATTGGTTCATCTCTACCACTGAGACTATGTCTAATTGGTGGCAAACCCACCAAGTTCTATTATAACTTATACAAAGTACAAGTATTCTTATCCAAGCCACTTTTGGCTTAATCTCAAATAGTTTTACGCTAGCCTCTTCAAGCTATAGCCCAAGTATTCTTTGTAACATAGCCTCTCCAGGCATCAACAAATCAAACAAATTTGTTTAAGGATAAGGGCTCATTGACTTTTTCTAACTTCTTACAGATGGATACAAGATTAATCTGTCAGTCTAAACTCTCAATATGTTCAAAGTGTTTTTGAGAGTTGAGATCCTAAACTTTAAAATAAATTACAAAGAATTTTCCATGCTTTGAATGCTTACTTTAACATTTAAAATCTTTAACTATTTATAGCTTTCATAAAAAATAACCATTGTGACTAAATCACCTTCATCTATCAATGAAGGTACCCATTGAAGCATTTAATGTATTTCACCAACTTATCAAACTAGCATGATAAAGTAGCTTGCTTATCTTTCTTTACCTGCACTCCACATCTTGCATTAGAGGTCAAATCACTTTTTGTGCACTCAAATACATTGCAACTTATTTGGCACACTTTTGATGGAATGGGTAGCTATTTCAATTGACTTCTTTCTCTTTCTTGTTATTTGAAAAATCCTATGAAGAATAAAAGAGGATTCTCCGCATAGAGGATCAAAACATCAGAGCATTTAATTGTTGAGACAAAGTCCCTCCAAAAGTTTAAGGTTTTAATGATGACAAAGCACCAAGAATCAAAATCTCAAGTTTTCTGAACTTGGCTACTAATGGTTGCTTTGAACGTTCTTATAGATAAGGCAAGAAAAATTCAGAAGCATGGAGAAGGTGTGGAGCATAGGCCTATAGTGGAAGATTTTTAAGACATAGATTCTACAATCACAAGCAAGATTACCAAAAAGAGAATTATTTAGAAGCTAGAAAGACAATATTGTTTTTCGAGTCAAAGTACATATATTGGAAGTTGGGTATGATCAAACACATGATGTTAGGGTTAGCTTAAGTCAAGGGGTATATATCAAGCTACACATGGCTTAAGGATCATCAGAAGTTGTGCTGCAAAGATGGTTAGTGAAGAAAAATGTCTTTCACCATCTTGAAGCACACACCGGTCAAATGTGTCAATGTTTTGAATGTATTGATTTTGAAGTTGAGTTCCTCATTATCCTTGATGATTCTCAACCAAAGGAACTTGGTGAAGACAATGTGTCCTAGTCAAAGAACAAGCAACTAGCAGAATGAAGACTAAAGCACATTTCACTACAATAATAAAGTATATACAAAAAACATACTACAAAACAATATTTAGAAAGCTTCCAATGATTCAAATTCCAAAATCACGAGGAACCACTAAGACCAAAAACTAGCAACTCAATAGATCCTTCAATTGATACATTTCAAATTCAAAAAGTGTAAGCTGGTTGATAGTGGAGAAAAATAAAGATGAAGAACACAACTCATTGAGTTGAGAAGACAAAGGCTGAATATGCACAAAATGACTAGTTGTTGGAACTTGGAAAACTTATGGAACAATTTGAAAGTTAAATTCAACCTTTGATGACCAGAAAATGACTATCTTCATATCTCTCTAGATTGATCAAATTAAAAGGAGAAACTTGCAAGGAAGGAGTGCCAAAAAGAGAGGGCAAGGTTAGGTGAGAAAACCCCTTATCAGAAAGAACAATCTGGGTAGAGTCAACAGAGTCAAATCCATAAGAGTGTCTATAAACACCTTCATACAAGAAGCTTCAATAGAAGGTATCCCAAAAAGTAGTGTCTATCCCCAAGGATAGAGGGAAGAAATCAGAAGAGTAGTAAGGGGGATTGTTGTTTTTGAAGTTCAAAGTGAATGTAACACCATATAAGATATTACCTTTTGTCTTCTTATATTACTAAATTATAAAACTTAGCATATAAGAATATCAAAGTTTACTATGTGAAAACTAAAAATCTTAAACTTTTGTTACATAAAAAAATCTAGTACAAAGCTCTTAGCACTTGTGCCTTACAAAACATGCTAAAGATACATAAACATAAACTAAACAAATCTTAATTTTTGATTGGTCCTAAAATTAACTAATTAAGCATCAGTCAATTTTAGAAAATTTTCAAATGAATTAAGCTTTCCGAATATGACTAATTTAGGTTAGAGATTAAGCATTATCTAAGTAACTAACTTAATTTAATATTCAAAATTTAATCAAGCTTAATTATAATTAGGCATGATAGATCATTTTATATGAAATTAGAAGCCAAATTAACCATTCAACATATTCCTTAAGAATGAAAACTTGAATTTGAATGATAAAGCTCCAACCTAGAAAGAATTCATATAATCAATATTCAAGAAGAAAGAATAAAGATTAAGAGGAAAAGAAAGAAGACTAAGATTTAGAATTAAAATTCACCCTAAACCTCAAGTGTAATGTCCTAACATATTTCTAGATAATTTTTATCAGTGTTTATTTTTAAGGAGCGTATATTAGTAAAAATATTGAATACGTATAAATTTTATAAGTTGTAATCCTAATTCATTAAATATAATCTGATCATTGTTACATTATACATCACTTATTGGTAGACAAGTTACGAGATTCACCATACATAACCATAGTCCCTAGTTAGCATACAAAAGATAGAGTTTATACATCACCATAATTTCTAATACCCTAAAACATAAGAGTACTAGGAAACCCAGTAGCCATATATTTTCTAGATACGATCCTTATTTATATTTCATATACCAAAATACCCTTTTCTCAGCTCAGAAATTTCCACCTACACTTTCCTCAGCATTAGACTCATTATTCAGATTCATGTTTCCTCCATAACCTGGTAAGAAGGGAGGATACACATTATCGTTACTAGAAGAGATGTTGATAGGTTCCATTGGTGGATTAGGGTAAGCATGAGCAAATTGAAGGAATGGATTGTTAGGATTAAACATGTCATTAAGAATCGATATAGGAAAATGGGTTCCAAAATATACATAAACGCGGATAACAGGTTGCATAGTGAAAATATAGCAGTTTCTATCTTCATCTCTATACCATCACCAGTCCAGGACATCAAGGAAAATGATCACTACTGCCATCAATAAATAAGTTAGTACGTTAGTAATTCATCAATAAAGTCCAATAAAATCAATAAATAACTATTCAAACAACATGTATGCATGATAAAATTCTAGAGTGCACATTGTCTCTACATATTGTACTGTATGTAGTATCACTGCGACCGTCTTACATAAATAATGCATGATCAATTCCATGTATTTGCACATGGTCTCTACATCTCGTACTGGATGTAGTATCAGATTTTGTTTCGCAAATCTCATACTGGACTCAGAAATATGAATCAATATATATAATCACATAAAATCCATCATTTTCATCAGTAATACAATTCATGAGAAAATTCATACAACCTCATGGAAAATTTTCAGCACAAACCTCATAATATACCAAATGTATGGTTCGGCTACCACACCTTATTCAATCAAAATCAAGCCAACTTGTGCATGGCAAATCAATATCACTAAGAACAACATGTTAGTATTCTATCTATTAAACCATAATATACTTTCCAAATAATTTTCTAATTCCTTTACACCTTCACAAGAAAGGATTAGAACTTAGTCTAGACCTTACTCTCTTTTCAACTTACCATCATAATACTTAATCATCAAACTGAACCACTTAAGTGATTAAACCTTTTATCCACATACCATTCAACCTCTACTTCTTAAAATTAATTTAAAATAGTTCTAACGTATATATATATATATATATTGATTGAGTGTTTTTAGTTTAATATTTTTCTATTCTTCTTAGCTTATTTGACTTCTCTTGGACTCTTATTTTCTCATTATAACTCATTTTTTGTCTTAGGCAAACAAGTGGATTTAATTGATAATTGTTGCTTATTTTCAGATTTTTTTTGCTTACTTGACCTATCTTCCTTGTGCAGGAACTAGAGCAGGACCTAGAGAGCTCTACAGAACTTTAAATGGCGCATATGAGTACTCCCTAGAAAGATAAGAAAAATATCTACAATTTTGTCAGAGATAAGCGGATGCCAATTCTGTCATTTTAAGGGTTATTTTAGGCTTGGAAGTCAAAATCCCTGCATTTGAGTTTTGGGCTGCGAATTTGTGTAATTAGCAATTAGTTAGATTAGATGGGCCTAATCATGGCCCATCCTTTCCTACTGACTTAGTCACTATAAATTAGTGCAATTAATTAGTGGAAAGGACTTTACTTTTTAGCACAAATAGTTTTTGTATTCTCTTTTAGAAGTTTTCAGAATTAAAAAGTTCTTTTTTTTTTCAACTGTTCTTCATTGTTCTTTATTTTTCTTCTTCCTTTCATCTCTGTTCTTTTATTTTTTTCATACAAATTTTGTGGCTCTTAAATTGATGATGATCATGGAGGGCTAAATAATCAATCAATCTAAGGATCCAATCCAAGTAAGAAGAATTTGAGTTCTGGTTTGGTATTTTAATTTTTGTGTGAATGTTCATCTTCTTCTTCAATCCTCTTTTCAATTTTCATGATTATGAATATATTTAGGATTGAAAACAAATTAGGTTATAGATTTATTTCCTAATTTTTAATTTTAATCATAGATTGGTTGGATGATATTTCAATCCGATTTCAATTGATTTAGGAGTTAATTTGATTGAACTGCTTTTAATGATATTGAATGAACCTTCATAATACGATCATTATATGAAAACTATGATAATTTGGATTGCTTGGTTTGGTGAATTGGATTGATATTGTTGAATCTGTTTTACAACACCTTTTATCAATTCTGTTAGTTTCTGCATTTTTCTTCAATTCTTGTTTGTGTTTCTGCAATTTTTATTCATTGCCTACAAACTGTTCGATTAAAATCTCCTTATTGTTTATTAGTGAATTGAAGTTTGAACCAAATTGATTGTGTCTCTGAGTCGACCTAGGTTAATCTTGTGCTACAGAATTAGGGTAGTTTTATTTGTTTTGTAGCGATTCGACAATCGTTATAATATATATATATATATATATATATATATATATATATAACAAAATAGTCCAAATTACATCAATATCAAGTCCAAAGGTCATCAAAATCAAGTCCAAACATTACTAATATTTCAGCATTTCAATCATCAACCTATCCTATTCTTAAATCAACATAACCACATCATAAAATACCCTTTAATGATCTGAAAATTCAGCCTACTAGGGTCAGCCATAAATCTACACCATTGCACATAAAGATTAGTCCAAATAAACCTTAATTAAAGATTGAAGCCTAGCCTACATTAGGTGAACTTGTGTCCAAATCTTCAAAGTAGTGGCTGTATACTTTATTTCTTTGAAAGATATAGGTCTTAGGATAGTTTAGATTTAGAGAAAAGAAAGGAATATAAGTCTAGGATAAGAGAATATAAGTCACAGTTGCTAGGAAACAATTATCAATTAAAGCAAGATTTCTTTGTGCTTGGCTGGCTATAGCACATGGAATTGGAGTCTTCAAGAAGCAAATTCTGATTTTTCCTAAGCTTGGCTGAACATTTAGCTCTTATGCAAAATTCCTAAGGCCTACACTTTGCCAACACAAGCATTTTCACTTCCACATAGCTTAAAATTCTCACGTGAGGCTTGCTTTGGTTTAGTCTTTTGTTTCTTTTAATTTATTCCAAGTGTATTTCATGTAGTTTTGTATCACTAAGGTAGTTACTTAGGTGATCTTAAGCCCCTAGTCCATATCCTACACGTGGTAGGGTATATTTCTCCCTTAATTTCACTAATCACAACTGTATACATACTAAACACTTCTAAATTTGTCACTTGAATTCATTGGCTTCTATCCTATCCTTCTTGTATCAAACTATCACTATCCATAATTATTTCAAACATAAATATAAGCTTAAGATAAAAATTTGAGGATGTTACATCAAGATCCATAATAGAAATCCTTAAACTAGTGGAATGATCTAAGAGAAGTTTAACCTACCATGGGAGCCTCATGAAAAAATCACAAGGTAGACGAATAATTAAATCTAGATAAATGTAGAAAAAGAAACACTACTACAAAAAAGGTATTCAAAGATGGTTATTTTATGTTTTTCACGACGGTTATGAATTATTTTTGAATCCGTTGTCATGGAAAGCGTTGAATTTCCACGATGATTTTTAAATCATCTTAGAATCTCATATTCTACATTGATTTTCTAAGAAACTGTCTTTGAATGCTTTTTAATTTTTTAAAAATTAACGATTCTAAGACAATTTTCTAAAGAACGTCTTAGAAAGTACATAATGTTTTTAAAAAAACTTTCAACTGATAGTTTTCTGAAGACTTTTGAAGACGATTTTCTGAAGAACCATCTTAGAAAGTAGATAATTTTTGTTTTAAAAAAAGGACCAACAAAAATGTGAAAAAGGAAACATCAATTTTTCTAAATAGACATTCACAATAGTGGCTACAACTCTTGCTCCTCCTAGTCTTTCTAAAGAATAATTAATAACAAAAACTGCTCTGGGACCACTATTTAAATGTAAAAGAGTCAGCACAATTTGACACCAACACCAAGGACTTAAAAGTAAAATAAACTACATGGTTGAAAAAATTAAATCATGAACTAGTTGTGCTCTAATTCGAATCATCATTGTGTTATGTAGTTCGACCACTAATTTTACTAGTTTAACTAATCAACTGTGACCTAGAGATCTTGCCAGTTCAATATCTAGTAAGGTTTAAAAAATGTTAGCTAACATGAATGTCATCAATATTTTCACTCTGAGAAAATTGTAACTTTCAAAAAATAGATAATTTAAATTAAATTAAATTTATTATATATATAAAATAAGATGCTAATGAATATATAAATCCCTAAAACAATTATCTCACTACTAGAAAGAATGCTATCAACATTGCTACTTTAACATTGATTTTTGATAAAATCGATGTTAATAAAAGTGTGGTGACATTTTAGTAAATAAATTGTTTTTGTTAACATTGGTTTTTGGAAAAGTCAATGTTAACATCGGTTTTCAAAAATCAATGTTAATGTGGCGATGTTAACAACGTTTTTTCAAAAATTGATGTTAATCGATTTTTGTTAACATCATTTTTTTAAAACCGATGTTAACATTGTCACGTTTACGTCGGTTTTTCCAAAAGCCGATATTGTTTTTTTCCTTTTATTGAATTTGTCTCCTCGTCTTCTCTGACCCACTCACTCTCCCTTAGCAAGTGCTACACGTCGTCGTAGTGGTTCTTGTCGGGATTCGAGGTGGTTCAATGATTGAGTATTTTTAGTTTAATATTTTTCTATTCTTCTTAGCTTATTTGACTTCTCTTGGACTTTTATTTTCCCATTCTAATTCAGTTTTTGCCTTAGGCAAACAAGTGGGCTTAATTGATAATTGTTGCTTATTTTCGGAGTTTTTGCTTACTTGACCTATTTTCCTTGTGCAGGATCTAGAGAGCTCTATAGAACCGCAAATGGTGCATATGAGTATTCCTTGGAAAGATAAGGAAAAGATATACAATTTTTTCAGAGAAAAGCCGAGGCCAATTTTGTTATTTTGAAGGTCATTTTAGGCTTGGAAGTCAGAACCACTGCACTTGAATTTTGGGCTGCGAAATTGGTGTAATTAGTAATTAGTTAGATTAGTTGCTTAATTATGGCCTATCCTTTCCTATTGACTCAATCACTATATTTTAGTGATTTTAGTTATTTGGATGGACACACTTCATTTTAGCAAAAACATATTTTGTAGTGACTTTTAGAAGTTTTTAGAATTAAAACCCTTTCTCTTATTTTCTCTCAATTGTTCTTCATTGTTCTTTAGTGTTCTTCATTTTCATTTCTGTTCTTTCATTTGCTTGCACTAGTTTCATGGGGCTTCCATTAATGATGATCATGGAAGGCTAAACAATAAATCAATCCAAGGATCCAGCACAAGCAAGGAGAATTTGAGTTCTGGTTTGGTATTTCAATTTTTGTATGAATGTTCACTTTCTTCTTCAATCCTCTATTAGATTTTCATGATTGTGAATGTGTTTAGGATTGAAAACAGATTAGGTTATGGATTTATTTCCTAATTTGTACTTTTAATCTAAGATTTTTTGGATGATATTCCAAGGTTTGTAGTTTCAATTAATTTAGGGGTTAACTTGATTGAATTGCTTCTAATGAAATTGAATGAACTTTCATAACAAGCTCATTATCTGAGAACTATGAGTGCTTGGTTTGGTGAATTGGATTGATGTTCTTTAATCTGTTTTACATTACCTTTAATCAATTATGTTAGTTTCTTTAATTGTAGTTTGTGTTTTTGCAATTTTTGTTTATTGCATGCAAAATGTTCGATAAAAATCCCCTTATTATTTACTAGTGAATTGAAGTTGGAACCATATTGATTGTGTCTCTGAGTCGACCTAGGTTAATCATGTGCTACAGAATTAGTGTAGTTTAATTATTTTGAAGCGAAACGACATCGGTTATCAAAATTGGCGCTGTTGCCGGGGACACGATTCATTGTGTGCTAACTCTAATTCACTCATAATTAGATAATAGCATTAGTAAAATATAAAAGAAAAAAAATATTTACATTCACTGCATATTTACATCCTGCTGCACAATTGCACTTTGTTACATATTTTCCTTGTTTCTGTTGGTTGTTATGAAGTGTATGTGAGGTGCTGGTGCAAAACAGCAAAGAAAACAGAGGAAAATAAGGGGAAAACAGAGGAAAAAATAGAGTAGTAGTAGGGAGACATTTGGTGTAGTGTAGTTGTGTTTGTTGTGCAATTTGTTGTTCAAAAATTTTTGATCTTGTGGAGTTTTGCTGTGAAACTTGGTGTCCAAAGTTTATTCCCCATTCTAAGAAAACTTAACCCCTTAAAGGGTTAAGGGTAGGTTAAAATTGGCAAATTTGACTTCTAAGTAGGAGTTTTAGCACAATTTTAACAATTAGCGCATGGGCATTCTGGTCATTTCATAGCCAACTATCTCAGAATGGGCTGAAATTTTCCTAGTATGTGGAGAAAATTAATATATCAAGGTGACCCTGTGAAGAATGAACACGGTCAGGGGCGGTCCAAATTGCCAAATTCGATGATCTAAACCACTTTTGAATTTATTTTGTGTTTTCATGATTTTTAAAAATCACCAAAAATTTACAAAAATCAAGCATGATTTATAGATATTTACTGTGGTGTTTTTAAATTTTTCTAATATTGTTTAGGGGAGTTTTCCATTTTTTGTTTCATTTCAGCATATATTGTGAATAGTATCCTGGTAGAGTAGCTGTCTGACATTTCTGTGATTTTTGTGTTTTTGTCCCTTATGAGTTGAACTGTGCATGACTAGGTCCACACCAAGTGACTTACATTCATATGATTCTGAGATAGATAGGACATTTCACAGATTAAGCAGAAATAATATTAGTCTAGATGAATTTGATAGTGTAGTACTAGATAGTAGTGTAGTGTTTTTTGAGTCTTCTGCTCCTGAGTCTATTTCCAATTTTGCACATCTTGATTATGAAATTTTTGTTGATACAATGGCTGATAACAACCTAACTCTTAAGGAATTGGCTACACCTGATGTTGTTTACCAACCTTGGTGTATTTAGTATGCTGAGACTGAGGTTAGTTATGAGCTAAAGTCTAGACTGATCCATTTGCTTCCAAAGTTTCATGGTCTTGTAGGTGAAGATCCACACAAGCATCTCAAGGAGTTTCATGTAGTGTGTTCCACCATGCGACCACATGACATTCATGAGGATTATGTGAAGATGAAGGCATTTCCATTCTCACTGGATGGTATGGCCAAGGACTAGTTGTACCTTCAACCAGATCCTATCAACACCTGGACAAATATAAAGAGAAGATTCTTGGAGAAATTCTTCCCTTCATCCAGAACAGCTTCAATCCAGAAAGAAATTTGTGGTATAAGGCAGCTAGCTGGAGAGACATTGTATGAGTACTGGGAGAGATTTAACTAGATGTGTGCTACATGTCCTTACTATCAAATCAGTGAGCAATTATTGATCCAGTATTTTTATGAAGGTTTGATGTTAATGGACATGAGTATGATAGATCAGCCAGCGGAGGCGTGTAATGACTCAGATTATAAGTTGCTAATCTGGATACTTGATGTGTTTATTATATTAATTAAATTACATGTGTTATGTTGATTGATAAATTGTTTTATTTATAACTTGCTGTTTGGGTGTTTTTGTCATGGTATGCGTGCTTGATGGTTATTGGACATAAGTCAGCTCTGCTGTGCTGTGGTTGCTAGTTGAGCACGTTAAGAGGACGTGCTGTGTCAGCCGTGTTTATAAGCAGCAGGCTAACACAGCATCAAGCTTACTCTTCCTTCTTCTACCTTTGCATTTCCTTTGTTTTCTCTCTAAAACTCACCCAGAAACCTCTCGTTCCCAACCCCTTCTTTGTAATCTTCAACATACAAGAACCACCGTAGTTGCTGTGGAATCCAGATACCAAGGAGAATTTCGTGGTCGGAGCAAAAGTAGGGAATGAACCATCATGAAGCATGGATGAACTCCTGGTTAGGTAAGGGGAGTTTATCGTGTTTCTTAACAAGTTTAGGTACCACGGTTTGGGGGGCCAGGGAGTCCAGATGTGATGATAATTGTATGTCCCTGGTGTGTGTGATGATCTTCCCAGAAAAGTTACGTCTTTTATGAAGGGGATGTGGTATGCTTGAATTTGTTGAATGTTGTTTGGTGTTCTTAAGGGGGGGGGGGAGTAAATGTTTTAAGAACTCCCCATTGAAAACAATAGGAATACCCACAATAACCAAGAGGGGGGGTGAATTGGTTAAAACTTGGTCTTTTAAAATTTCTTTACAAAATCAGAGTAAGGATCTTAATCACTTTAAAACCAAGAAAGCTTTTATTCAATCAATTAACTCAGCTCAAGAAATCAATAGCTCAAAAATAGAACTTGTGAGTAATGATAAAAATACCAAGAACAAATGAACAAGATAGCTAATAGAGATTAAGGAATAGAAAATCAAGACAAGGATTTATACTGGTTCACTTCTCAAGAGAAGCTACATCAAGTTTCTAATCAACACTAGATTAGAGTTCCACTATTGTAAATTTTCGTTCTTACAAGCTTTATTACGATCACTCTTTATCAACCCTAGATAAAGACAAGAAATCTAAAACCCTGTTAGACTTCAAGCAAACAAGAACCAGAGAACACTACTCTAGACAAGCCTCAAGAACAAATTTACAACAACACTCAATTACAAAAATTGCAAAACAAATTTACATCCAAAAAGAATGGAGAGAAACAACCTAATGATCCAATGATTATGAATGCATGAGTTATCAATCAGAGTTGAATGAACAAATGAATTTCAGAACATGCTCTCCTATTCTTCTTTGAAAACTCTTGTCCAAAAAATCATTCAAAAACTCATGAAGATTAAGAAGTGGGACAAGACGTTAGTAAACTCAGAAAAACACTTTCAATCTTGGTGAAGGCTTGTGTGTAATCAAAAATTTGAATTACTCAGGTTAGAAAACAAGACAAGCCTCACTTCTATTTATAACAAAACTTTGTAACTAACTATAATCGATTAAACGCGCTCAATAATCGATTAAAACGCTTTGTGTAATCGATTAAATTGCCATTTTGATTGATTAAAATGTTCATAGGTTTTCTGGGTTTGAACAACGAGCAAAATAATCAATTAATACGATCCGTAATTGATTAAACCAGTGACTTAGTATTTCTGAAAAGCCTTGTGTAATCGATTACAATAA
Source organism: Glycine latifolia (assembly GCA_013407115.1). NCBI lineage: Eukaryota > Viridiplantae > Streptophyta > Magnoliopsida > Fabales > Fabaceae > Glycine > Glycine latifolia. Next base: position 43,656 of record QARZ01000537.1, read on the forward strand.
ATGGTAATTGATTAAAGCAGTGAACCATGATTTTCTTTTAACACTAAATAACCGATTACAAGAAATGGTAATCGATTAAATTGTTCTTCAAAGCTTTTCCAGATTCAAAGATGAACAAAATAATCGATTAAATAGCAGTGTAATCGATTAAACCAGTGGTATTTGTATTTTTCCAAAAACATTGCTTATTTGGTTCTTTTATTAAACATTGTTTTAATTCATTGTGAAAAACATTTAGGCATGCAAATGATTAAATGCATGCAATGCAAGGATCAATCAGATTGGCCTCTCTGAACACTTCATTTGATTTACATTCTTCCAAGGCATTCCAAGGCATGTGAAAAGCATAAAATAATCCTTCAAGTCCCAAGCTTCAATGCTTCAAGATGCTCCCCCTATATCCAAAAATCTCCCCCTTTTTGGCTTTGAACATGCCAAATATTGATTGACCATTTGTTTAAGTTTGGAATTGCTTTGAGGATGAGCAAGATGAAGGTCTTGAACTTTGTTAACCTGAAAAATGAATCATCCTCTTTGCCAAGAGCAAGTGTTAAGAGTTAAGCTTGCATTAGCATTAATCATTTGTTTACATTAGATTCGCTCCCCCTGAGTTAGTTTGCTCCTTTTAACTTAGTTAATTTCATGAATCATTTATTGGCAAAGAACCAACAGAAAAACAGAGCATAACAGAGAGCATAGCAGAGTTTCATTATTGTTGATTATCAATCAATTTTCTCCCCCTATTTGGCTTATCAAAGGCAAAAAGTAATAGCACAGCAAATAAAGATAATGAGAAAATACAAATTTCATTAATTGAAAGAAAAAAAACATTACTCAAGGAAAATAAAATCAACAGAAAAATAGAGGAAAGCAAACATGAAGAACAAGAAGCCTAGTCATCTTTGTCAAAGTCATTAAGGACTATCCTAGCTTCAATATTTTCTAGCCTAGATTTCATCTCCTCCAAAGATGAATTTGTCTCAGCCCTATGTTCATGATGCAGTGATAACAAGGCATCCATCTTTTGAATCATAAGGGATTCAAATGGGCTGTAAGATGGTTCAGCAGGTCTAGCATCTTCAGCTTCTTCATCAGCTTCCTCTTCTTGTTCAGCACCAGGGAGTTGTTGTCTAGCCATTTACCATCCATATGGGGACTTGGTCATCCCTAGCTTGGTAAGATGCTTATCTTTGACGAGGCTGTTGCTGGCATTAGTGTTGTCAACAACCTCATTAGAGACATCAATTTGGAAGTAATCAATGAACCTGGATACAAGAACAGCATATGGAAAGGGATAGTTCATTAATCTTTTGGACTTAAGCATGATCTCCTGGAGAATAAGAATCCAATTCATCTTAATGCCATTTTTCAAGGCATACACAAGCTGTAAATCATCATCAGTGGCTTAGGCATGATTTGTGGCTCTAGGGGTAAGAATATAGGTGATGATGTAATGAAGAAGCCTATCTTCATGAGTCATGGGTCTAGTACTTAGCCTAAGCTTCAACCTCATTTGAGGATCAAGAAGCATCCCTCTATATGTGTCAATCCTATTATACCCACCAGCCTCTTCTTCAAATTTTCTCTCCCCATCAAATGAAAGACCAGTAACTTCCTACCAGATTTTAGGGGTAATCTCTATGGCAACCCCATTAACTTGAGACAGTATTGTCCCTTCCATGGAGAACTTGGAACATGTATAAAATACCTTCACCAATTCAGGGTAAATGGTACCCTTCAACTCTACAAATTGTTTTAGACCTTGGGCTTCAATGAAGGTAGGGAATTGAAAACCTTCTCCTATAAACCAGTCAAGGGAGAGGTGTTTGGGAGGACCTATAAGCTTGGTTGCATTGAACTGGAGGTAGGTCATTTTGGTTGCAATGATCTAATCTATTGGCAGCTGGGTTGGAGGATTCAGCTTTTCTTTTAGAGGATCTGGGTTTCTTTGGGGCAGACATGATCACTGTTAGAAAAGGCTACTAAGGCAAGGTTTCTAAGCTCAGAGAAGAGAAAGACACAAAAGTGCTTAAGAGGAGAAAGAGAATGGTGTGATTTCTCATTTTAACATAGGCTGTATTTATAGAAGATTTTAGGCTTCAAAGTTTAAATTTGAAATAGGAAATAGTTACCACGAATTAACCCATTCAATTTAAGGCTCAGAAGATTCAAATTTTAAATTAGGTAGCAGTTGGGCAGCTACAATTTCTAAGAAAATCTTCTAGATTCTGCAGTAACTCCATGAATAATCGATTTTTTTCATGTGTAATCGATTAATTCGTAGGGAAAATCAGTTTTTGCATAGTCAATAATCGATTAATTTGTAAGGTAATCGATTATTTCAGAGCAATCTAGATAAAGAAGAAGAAGTGTAATCGATTATGCCTCCTATGTAATCGATTATCACAGTGAGAATACAGGTTTCAGAGATTTTCTAAACAATTTAATCGATTAATTCGTAAGGTAATCGATTATTTTAGTAAAAATGAGAATTTGCAAAACATTTTGAAGCTTGTGTAATCGATTAATTATATGATTTAATCGATTATTCCAGTGGAATGAGATTTTTCTGGAAAACTTTCTATGAATAATAATCAATTATTTTGTTGTGTAATCGATTACATAAGCTCAAATTTCATTCCCAACATCTTTTAAGGTCCATTTAATCGATTATCCCGTGCCTTAATCGATTATTACAGTGAAAGTAGCAGAGTGAACAGTGATTATGCAGCACAATTTCGAATTTTCAAATACAAGTTATGATCAAACAAGTGAGAAGCTATTTCACATAGATTAGCACATATCAAGCATGCTTTAGCAAATGTTAGACTTATCAAGGATACCCAGCATGTTTCTTAGAGTATAGAATCTATCTCTAGCCAATGATTTAGTAAATATATCAGCCAATTGATTGTTTGAATCAATGAAATCAATTTTGATATTACCTTTTTGAATGTGATCTCTTAGGAAATGATGTCTAATCTCAATGTGTTTGGTCCTTGAGTGCATTATTGGATTTTTGGAAATGTTGATAGCACTTGTGTTGTCACATAGCAGAGGTATTTCCTTCAATTCAGCACCAAAATCTTGTAATTGTTGCTTTAGCCAAAGGTTTTGAGCACAACAACTTCCAGCAGAGATGTACTCAACTTCAGCTGTTGATAGAGCAACACAAGATTGTTTCTTGCAATGCCATGAGATTAGT
>QARZ01000537.1:51367-79178 GCA_013407115.1 Glycine latifolia
TAAAACCTTTGAATTATTTAAAGCCTTTAGTTGATTTGATAATGCTTTGTGATTTTTGTTGACTTAATTAGATTGATTACGTAATGAATGAATGCAATGCACTTGGATCACCAGAATTGCTTTTCTCTTACACAATTTAATTCTAAATTGTCTTCAAGTTGTCCTTTGCATGTTGAAAGCTCAAAACCAAATCTTGAGTAATTTCTTCTTATTCCTGAAGCAGCTCCCCCTTAATCCAACAATCTCCCCCTTTTTGGCTTTAAACATGCCAAATTTTCAATTGATTTCCAGTGGGGCTTGAAGGTATAGTGAGGAAGCAATTTGGTGAAACTTGAGCTTTTGCAAACCTGAAAATTTCCAATACTCTTGGCAAGAACAAGTGTTAAAAGCATCTGTGATTCATTCAGCATTCATTTACATGATTTTAATGCCTAATGGGTTAGTTTTCAGTACTTAACTCCCCCTAAATTGCATAATTCATTCAACACAAATTTTTGGCACAATGTGGAACAAAAAACAGGGATAAACAGAGTATGATGCAGAGCACTTCCAATTTGCTTAGTTTTAAGATCAAAATCAATTATTTCTCCCCCTATTTGGCTTGTTAAAGGCCAAAATTTAAAGTACACAGCAAGTAAGGGAAAGACAATAAGATAATTTCATTCATTTGATGATTGAGTGCAGTACATAGAGAAAAAAACATAACAGAAGAACATGAAAATTTAAGCTTTTTAATCTTCTGGGCCAGAGTAATCTAGTATAATCCTAGCCTCTATGGTCTCAAACCTAGATTCAATTTGTGCTAGAGAGGTGTTTGTTTCAGCCCTATGCTCATGGTGTAATGTAAGCAAGGCATCCATTTTCTGAATCATTAAGGATTCAAATGGACTATATGAGGGAGTAGCAGGAGCAGCATCTTCATCTTTAGAAGATTCATCTTCAATATCATCAACAGCAGGAGGTTGAGCTTCTGGATTTTGGCCTGCCATCACCCAGCCTTGTGGTGTCTTCAACATTCTAAGCTTTGAGAGATGCTTTTCTTGAATAAGGCTGTTACTTGAGTTTGTGTTGTCCACAACCTCATTAGACACATCAATGTTGAAGAAATCTATAAATCTAGATATCAGAACAGGATAGGGAAATGGATAATTGACAAGTCTCTTGGATTTCAACATAATTTCCTGAAATATAAGAACCCAATTCATGGGTATAGAGTGCTTCAGACCATACACTAATTGTAGGTCTTCATTAGTGGCTTGAGCATGATTTGTTGCCCTAGGGGTTAAGACATAAGTGATTATGTAATGAAGCAATCTGTCTTCAGGAGTCATAGGGCCAGTACCCAACCTATTCCTAATTTGCATATGGGGATCATGAAGCATGTTCCTATAGGTATCTATCTTGCTATAGCCATCTGGGTTTTCCTCCAATTTTCTCTCACCCTTACATATGACCCCAGCTACTGTTTCCCACACCTCAGGAGTAATTTTCATTTGGACACCCTTGACTTGGGATTTCATTGTTCCATTCATGGAACCTTTGACACAGGTATAGAAAACCTTAACTAACTCAGGGTAAAATGTTCCTTTCATTTCAAGAAACATCCTAAGACCTTGGGTCTCTAGATAAGCAGGGAAATTAAAGCCTTCATTTCTAAACCAGTCTAGGTTAAGATATTTGGTTGAGCACACAGGTTTTGTGGCAAAGAATTGAAGATAATTCATTTTGTCGGTTTCATTTGGGAGCCATAGGTCAAGTCTGTTTGAAGGAGGAGGGGGATTAGAAGAGGATTCATCAACTTTTCTTTTTCCAGACCTAGCCCTTTTAGAAGTAGACATATTAGACACGTTCTTGGACACAGGAAAGACACAGAAAACCAGAGAGAGAAGAGGTTATGGTGCAAGGATTTCTATGGAAGCAAGGCTCTATTTATAGAGTAATTTGAGGCTTCAACATTTGAATTTGAAAAAGAGAAACAGTTATCACGCATAAACCACACAATTTTAAAGCACAGAAATTTCAAAATTTGAATTTAGGGCAGTTGAGCAGTTACAATTTCCAAGAAAATCTTTTAAGATTTGTTAGAATTTTCTGTAACTCCAGGAATAATCGATTATTTCGTTAAGTAATCAATTATTTCTTTACAAAATGCAATTTTTTGAATTAATAGTAATCGATTATTCTGCTACATAATCGATTATCTCATAGCAAAGTAGTTGGTGAAGATGATCTGTAATCGATTACACACAGCCGGAATCGATTATAACAGTGTAAACAAAGTTTTTCAAGAGTTTTAGAAGCCATTTAATCGATTATCCCGTATGGTAATCGATTAAACCAGTGGGCTTTTTAATTTGTAAAACACTTTAGAGCTTATGTAATCGATTATTTGGATGATGTAATCGATTATCCCAGTTGAATGAATTTTCTGAAAAGAGTTTTTATGAGGAATAATCGATTATATGTTTTATGTAATCGATTACATGAGCTGAAATTTCATTCCCAATTGCTTTTTAAGTGATTTTAATCGATTAATCCGATACTTAATCGATTATAGCAATGGATTATGCAGAATGAACAGTTTTAAAGCAGAGTTTTCAAATTTTCAAATGCAAGTTGATATGCGCCTAGCATATAAGGTTTCCTAAGCTTTTAGAAGCAAGAATTGAGCATTAAGCATGGATAATTGCCCTTTTTGTGTTATGATTTGAGCTAATGTGATAAATTGCCAGGAAATCAATCTAAGGTGCCAAGATTAAGCAAAAATCAGAAGAAAAGAACCAAGCTTGGAAGAAAACTCTGGCGCCATCAGCACCAAAGACACTGGAAGCCAGCGCCATCCGCGCCACAACCGCACCAAAGGCGCCATCAACTTTGGAACCTGGCGCCATTAGCGCCAGGTTGGCGCCATCAGCGCCATTCGTTCTATATGTTGGCGCCATCAGCGCCAGGTTCGCGCCAAGGGCGCCACAGGTCGACAGAAGCAGAATATTAAGGGCAAAACAGGGACATCACAAGCTGGGTTATAAATACCCAATCCTCAGCATTCAATGGATATACTTCTTGGAGGGAAACAACACAAAAGAGGGTTTAGAAAGCTTGGGTGCCTTAGCTAGTGTTTAGGGAGAGTGAAGGCTCAAGTGGAGGATTCTCCATCTCCTTCTTCCTTGCTTCAGCTAGGTATGCCATTTTGTTTTGTAACACAGCCACCCACAATGAGGTTTGGCTAGTTCCATATTGTAGTTAGGGCCAAACACTGAATGTAATCTCCTTTGGAGTGTATTGGATGCTATCTTTCATTAATATCAAGTTATTTCACTTTATCTTGTTGAATGCATGTTTCTATCTCTCTGGAACTGATAACTCTAGTTAGGTACTGGAAGCTAGGGTTTACAATAGTAATATTGGAGCCTTATGCTTGGACTTGGGTAAGGTGACAAGCTTTACATTAACTAGGGATAGGAGTGTATGCTTGCAACCATTTATTGCATCGTTTAATGCTTAACCTAACAGCTGCCACTAAGGAATTAGGGTATTTACTTGGGTTAAAGGGTTAAGATCACTATGGGAGTAGGGCTTAGCTATTATTGTATGAAGATGCATGTTGAGTGACTTGAGATAGATGAATATAGTAGACAATACATGTAGGAAGGTAGGAAACATTTAGTGTGGGTTGCCCTAGCTACATTACTTCGCATATCGTTATAACCCTATTTACTCGTTGATAATAGTTAATGTTTAGAATTAGGTTTAATTTCATTATTACACACACACAACCACAACTTCTCGTAAATATTTATTCTCCAACCTATTGATATTAATTATAATTTAATTGGTCAACAATCCTCGTGGGAACGATATCTTTCTTATCACTTTATTACTTGTACGATCGGTATACTTGCCGAATCCGCAACACAAGTTAATGTTCAATGGTTTTTACATGGTTTGGCAAAGATCAAGCAAGCTAACATATGTTGGTTTCATCAAGTATGCCTAACATGTTTCTGAGAGTGTAGAATCTATCTCTATCAAGGGGTTTTATGAATATATCAGCTAGTTGATTATTTGTATCTACAAAATCAATCTTGATATTACCTTTTTGAACATGGTCTCTTAGGAAGTGATGTCTGATTTCAATATGCTTAGTCCTTGAATGCATAACAGGATTCTTTGAGATATTGATGACACTTGTGTTGTCACATAACAGGGGTATCTCCTTGAGATCAACTCCAAAATCTTGTAGTTGTTGTTTGAGCCATAAGCTTTGTGCACAACAACTTCCAGCTGAGATGTATTCAGCTTCAGCAGTTGACAAAGCCACACAAGATTGTTTCTTGCAATGCCCAGATATGAGTGAGCTTCCAAGAAGATGACAAGTACCACTTGTGCTTTTCCTATCAAGTTTACATCCTGCAAAATAAGAGTCAGAATATCCAATAACATTGATTGGTGCACCTTTAGGATACCATAATCCAACTTTTGGTCTTGCCTTGAGATACTTGAGGATTCTCTTGACTGCTGTAAGGTGAGACTCCTTTGGATTTGCTTGATATCTTGGACACAAGCAAACACTTAGCATTACATCAGGTCTACTAGCAGTAAGGTACAGCAAGGAACTAATCATTCGCCTATATTTGGATTCATCAACACTTTTTCCTTTGTCATCAATGTCAAGGTAAGTAGATGTTGCCATAGGTGTTGCAGCATCTTTGCAATTTTCCATTTCAAACTTCTTAATCATTTCTTGACAGTACTTTGATTGACTTAGGAAGGTTCCACTCTTTATTGCTTGACTTGTAACCCCAAAAAGAATGTAAGTTCACCCATCATGGACATCTCAAATTCTCCCTGCATTGTAACTGAAAATTCTCTGCACATTGATGGATTAGATGAACCAAAGATAATGTCATCAACATAAATTTGAACTAATAGAATATCTTTTCCTTTTCTCTTAATGAACAAGGTTTTATCAGTTTGACCTCTTATGAAAGATTGTTCAATCAGAAATTTACTTAACCTTTCATACCATGATCTAGGTGCTTGTTTCAAACCATACAATGCTTTTCTTAATTTGTAAACATGGTTAGGATGTTTGTGATCAATAAATCCAGGAGGTTGTTCAACATAAACTTCCTCATCTATGTATCCATTTAAGAAAGCACTTTTAACATCCATTTGAAACAATTTGAAATTCATTAAATAAGCATATGCAAGCAGCAACCTAATGACTTCTAGTCTAGCTACTGGAGCATAAGTCTCATTGTAACATCCTCAAAATTATATTATAATTAATTGTGGAAATGTGATGATATTTGGATACAAGTATATTTAAAGAAAAATGACTATATCACTCTTTCCATGAAGTAGAAATTACAAAAATACCCTTGGATATTTTGAAAAATGACCAAAATGCGCCTAGGATGAATGGCAAAATTACCAATATGCCCCTAAGCCAAAAATGCTCAAATAACTTTAGAAATTTTATAAAAACATGATGGAATTATAGAATACACTTCGCAAACTAAGTATCAAAATATTTTATGACACAAAACTCTAGAATAAAATTTCTAGACATTTTTCGAGATAACAACTTTAAGACCTTATTTAAGAAAATTCAAGCATAAGAAAAATATGGAAAAATGATACATAGAATCTATAGAATTATCTCTTAATTGTAGGATGTATAAACCTATTTAATAAAATGGATTAGTAATTTTTATGATCAAGAATAATACAGACCAATCAAAATTAAAATAAGAATAGTCTTGTAGGCAAGGATGTGTATTATTCGATATAGATTGCTTGTAAGAAATTTTAAACTATCATTGAAACCAATTTTTGAAGATATCTAGAGTTCTATTATATCATATGATTTTTAGGAGAAAGAATTCAAATTAAAATTAACTTTCTACAAGAAAAAGCCATGTAGAAATTATAAATGGAAGTAGATTTTTTCTTAACACCAAAAATGACAATGTGATGGCATAAAAGGAAGAAAAATTTATGTTCCCACCCCCTAGGTTTGAAGAGCACGTTTAGAAGGGTGTAGAAGGAAGGAGAATCTTCTTGAAAAGCCACTTGTAAAGGAAGCCATGTGATGGAAACAAGTGGAAGGACACTTATATGGCTTAGGTTAAGATAAGGAAGATTTTTCTTGAAAAGTAAAAAAGCCATCATTTCACTTAGTTACAATTCAATGGAACAAGAAGTAACTAAGTTAGAATAAAACTAAATGAAGGTAATTTAGTTAGAATGGAACCAAATGAAGGTCATTAAGTTAGGAAGGGCAAAAATGTCCTTGATTATTAAATTAATTTCTAAACACTATATAAAGGGAGGGGGGGACCTTAAGTTCAAACCATTCTCAAAACACTTCTTCTACCTCAATTTCGTGCAGCCTCTCCCCTTATATCACCTTCATTTCATTTCATCTTTCTTTCTCTTTTAAAGCTTGAATCAAGTAAGAAAAGAAAACTCCACCATCTTCAAGAAATTTCGTGAGAAACCTAGCAACCTTAGGAAGAACTTTTGACAAGCTTAGTGGAAGGATATCAAGGCTTCATCTCTAAGAGGATTTCCCAATGAAGGAAGGAAGGAAGCCACTTATCCATTCCATTCTCAAGACTCAAACTCACTTGAGGTAGGTTAAGCTTAAATCTCTAGTTAATCAATGGTTTGGATTAATTTATATGCTTTAGTTGGCTGAATTATGATTATTATTTAGGCTTGAATTTCGTGATGTTTGAAGGTTATTCTTTAATGAGAATATGTTGATTTAAGCCATAAGATAGGTGATGATTTATATCCATCAATATTAGTGATGTATGGAAGCCCATTTGATGATCTTTTGAAGGTGATTTTAATGATATTTTGGGCTGTCTGTTGATATTTTTATGAAACTATTTTGATTTAAATTTAGAAGTAGAGGTTGAATGGTGTGTAGTTAAATGGTTCAAATACTAGAGTGATTCACTTTTGAGGATTAATTAGTGAGGAAGTAAGTGAAAGGAGAATCAAGATTGCATACTAGGTTTGAATCTTTTCTTGTGAAGGTTTCAAGGGAATTAGATATTATTTATATTGAGGATTATTAGTTAGATTACTAACATAATTTTTCTATAGTTAAAACTATTCTCTGGTTATGCATAAAAGATGGTAATAATCTTACTTGATTAAAATATGGTGGTGTAACCATACTTATAATACATATTATGGTGGTGTAACCATATTTATAATCCATATGATGATATGATGAAAATATTTTTCCATAAGGTATATGTGTTTCACTTATGGATTTGATTTTATTATGGATGAATATTGATGTGATAAGATAAGTGGATTACTGTTTCCAAGTCCAGTACGAGGCTTCAGAGAAACAGAATCTGATGCTACATACAGTACGATATGTAGTATCCAGGTGCAGGATACATGGCAAAATTCATGCATGTTTGCGTAAGACTATAGCAGCGTCTACATCCAGTACGAGGTGTAACCACATACAGTACGATATGTGGAGGCCATTGCACCCTGGGATAGTTCATCTCATGCATTCATATAGCTTGCATATTTCTTATATATGTGTTTAAATATATTGATGTTTTACTAACCTACTAATAAGCTAGGATTTAGCTTTGCCTACTGAGAAATTTTATTTCTCACAAAAGTTTGTTTCATGTTTTTCTTAGATAACAATCATGGTCAGGTTCATTGAGGAGTTGGAGTAGTAAACGAAGTCATGTATTAGATTGAAGTATGGAAAGTACTGTATTTGTATTGACTTTTGTAACAAGAACTATGGCTATGTACAATATTAAGTCTATATTTGTACGTTTTAGAAATTTCACTAATATAAGTTTCTCGGGAATTTATCCTTAAGCAAACAATAATAAAGATAATAAAAAAAAACAGTAGAAATTTAGGTCGTTACACTCATCATAGTCAATGCCTTCCTCTTGGTTGTATCCCTTAGCAACCAATCTGGCTTTGTTCCTTACTATGATTCCACTTTCATCCAGCTTATTTCTAAAAACCCATTTAGTACCAATAAGTTTGTGAGTTGATGTTCTAGGGACTAATTCCCAAACCTCATTTCTTTTTAATTGATTCAACTCATCATGCATAGCCATCAACCAATGTTCATCTAATAATGCTTGATTAATACTATTAGGTTCAATTTGTGAAACAAAAGCCATATCACAACAAAGATTTTTTAATGAGGATCTAGTGGATACTCCCTTTGAAACTTCACCAATGATGTTATCAAGGGAAAGATCTCTTGTTGTTCTCCATTCTTTTGGCTCTAGATTGGATGTTGATGGAATTATTGCAGAACTTGGTTCTCCTTTTTCTTCAATGGGTTGGACAAATTCTTCCATAGGACCTGCATCTAAATCACATTTCTTTTCCTCTCTTGAGGAGTTAGACTCATCACAGATTACATGAACAGATTCTTCCATGCACATGGTTCTTTTGTTGAATACTCTATAGGCTTTACTATGTAATGAATATCCTAGAAATATAGCTTCATCAGCCTTTGCATCAAACTTTCCAAGTGATTCTTTTCCATTATTTAATACAAAACACTTGCAGCCAAAGGTTCTCAAGTGAGATATGTTTGGCTCAGCTCATAAGGAGTTTTCTTTAAAATAGGCCTTATGAGAAGTCTATTTAATGTATAGCATACTGCACTCACTGCATCAACCCAAAAATATTTTGGTAAATTTGTCTCATTAAGAAGTGTTCTTGCACCTTCTTCTAGTGATCTATTTTTCCTCTCCACAACTCCATTTTGTTGAGGTGTTCTTGGAGCTGAAAAATTGTGGTTGATTCCATTTTCTTCACAAAAGATTTCAAAAGGTTCATTTTGGAATTCTCCACCATGATCACTTCTTATTGAGATAATTTTATTGCTTTTCTCATTTTGAACAACTTTGGCTAATTTTCTAAAAGCAAGGAAAGCATCACTTTTGGATTTCAAAAACAAAGTCCAAGTATATCTAGAGTAATCATCAACAATCACAAGTCCATAATAATTGCCACCCAAACTCATGGTTCTTGAAGGACCAAACAAATCAATGTGTAGTAGTTCAAGTGGTCTAGAGGTGGAAACAATGTTTTTGCTTTGAAAAGAAATTTTAGTTTGTTTCCCCTTTTGACAAGCATCACATAGTTTGTCCTTCTCAACTTTGAGTTTTGGTAAACCAATCACTAAGTCCTTTTTAATAAGTTTGTTCATATGGTGCATGTTAATATGACTAGCTCTCCTATGCCACAACCAAGATTCATCTATCTTACTCATTAAGCATGAAGATTTGTGAAGAAATGCATGGTCAATTGAAAGTAGATAGATATTACCTTTTCTCTTACCAATATGGATAACTTCACTACTTTGGCTATCACAAACCATACAGCAATCTTCATTGAATGAAACTTTAAAGCCTTTGTCACATAATTGGCTTATGCTTAGAAGGTTGTGTTTCAAGCCATCCACAAATAGAACATTGCTGATTTTGGTGTAGAAGTTATCTCCAATGCTTCCTTAACCAATGATCTTACCCTTATTATTGTCTCCATAAGTGACAAAGCCTCCATTTTTAGGAATAAAGTCTGTGAGCAAAGACTTGTCACCCGTCATATGTCTAGAGCATCCAATATCTAGGTACCATGTAGATGATTTAGCTCTAAGACATATCTGCACAATTCAAATTAAGAAGAGACAAGTGGTACCCAATTTAAGTTGGGTCCAAAGGGGTTAGTTGCTTTCTTTCTTTTCTCAATCCATATACATTCTCCACTTGGAACATAAAATCTTCTAGCAAAGCACTTGTAAGATGTATGGCCTTTTATCATATAATAATTGCAAGTAGGAAGTTTAGATGACTTAACATGAGCAATTTTATGAAAAGCATTTGGCTGAAAATATTGCCTATGATATTTATGTTTTGGAGGTACAAACACAGTTTTACCCTTATTCTTGGCACCATGTTTGTAACCTAAACCATAAGTATCACCAGCATGGTTTTGAACACTTAGGAATTCTTCTAAGTTGCATTTGCCTTTATAAAACTTTCTTAATAAATCAGCCAAATCACTAATTTCAGTTTTTAACATCATACTTTCCTTTTCTTTGCTTAGTTTATACTCATCAAATTCCTTTTGTAATTTATTGTATTTATCAACCTTAAGGATGGCTAAGGTACATGTACATCCATTTAATTTGTAACTTGAAATAAGTTTATTAGGTTCTCCATTCAGTTTACAATTTGCTTATTGCAATTCTGCAAGTTTGGATATATGCCACCTTAAGTCACCTTTAAGTTTGTTATTTGCTTTTGCTAATTTTTGTGCATCATTATGCATTTCATGAAAAGCATCAATTGCATTGCCATAATCAGAATATACCTCAGATTCTTTGTTTGAAGCTTCATCTTCTTCATCTAAAAGATCATCATTCTCTTCATTAACAATGGAGGTAAGGCACATGTTAGCTTCTTCATTTTTAGTAGAGGATTCTAAAGTTGTTGAGTCATTTTCTTCCCAAGCAATGTATGCTCTTCTTGATTTTCCTTCCTTCTTTGCTTTGTTGTCCCCTTGTTGCTTCTTCAAGTAGATTGAGCATTCAGATTTGATGTGGCCTGGTTTTCCACATTCAAAGCATGTGAAGTTGCTATCAATCTTCTTGTTGTTGTTATTCTTGGAGTTTCTAGAGATCTCTTGCCCTTGTTTCTCCTTAGAAATTTGCTGAACTTTTTAGCTGTTAAGTTCATATTTTCTTCATCTTCCTCATCACTTGATTCTTCTTCTTTTTCAGCTTTAGGTGTTGCAGCTTTTAGAGCAATTCCTTTGCCTTTCTTTTCTGCATCTTCAACACACGTTAGTTGAGACAATTCTAATTCATATTCAAGCAACTTACCAAAGAGTGCAGCCATTGACATTTTGGACAAATCCTTAGATTCTTTAATTGCTGTCACTTTTGGTTGCCAAGCTCTAGTTAGACACTTCAAGATTTTGATGTTTAGTTCCTCAACATCAAAAGTTTTTCCAAGTCCCAATAGATGATTGACAATGTGTGTGAATCTTGTTTGGAGTTGAGAAATGCTTTCATTGGTGTTCATCTTAAACATCTCATACTCATGGATCAATGAATGCTTCCTTGATCTTCTAACTTCTTCAGTTCCTTCATGAGTAATCTCTAGCATTTCCCACATTTCCTTAGCACTTGCACACCTAACTGTTCTGAAAAATTCATCAGAGGAAAGAGCAGAGGTTATCATATTTTTGGCTTTAAAATCATATTGAACAAGCCTTTTCTCAGCATCATTCATCTCATCCCATTCTTTGGGAATCATTTCATTTCCAACAGTTTTGATGGGCACTATAGGACCTTTCTCTATTGAATTCCAAGCTCCGGGATCATTTGATTGAATAAAGATCTTCATTCTATTTTTCCAAAAGCTGAAATTTTCACCCTTAAACAAAGGAGGTCTGTTTAAAGAAGTACCTTCCTTGAAAGTTATTTGTGAGGTATTCATTTTGAAAGAAATTTAGTGATCTTGAGTAACTTTCAAGAACCAGCTCTTGATACCAATTGAAAATGATATGAATACTTCACACTTAACCAAGAGGGGGGGTGAATTGGTTAGACCTTGGTAAATCAAAAATTCTTTAATCAAAATAAGAGTTTATAAAGGATCTTTATCACTTTTCAAAACCAAGAAAACTTATTCAATCAAGTAACTCAGCCCTTTAGGATTCAATGGATCAAAACTGATTTTTCAAGATAAGCTAATGAATCAAGAAACAATTAATATGAGGAGAATAGATTTAGAAACAATACACAAGCAGTTTATACTGGTTCACTTCAACACCATGAAGCTACATTCAGTTTCTTCCACTCAACACTAGAGTGAAGTTCCACTATTTAATTTCTGTTCTTACAAGCAATTACACAGCCTCTCTTTATCAACCCTAGATAAAGTTCAGAAATCTAAAACACTATTAGATCCTTAGAGACAAACCCACTGAGAACACTACTCAGCAAAACCCCTAGAGAAACCTTATCTCTAGTTACAAGTAAGAACTCAATTACAATAACAAATTACACAACAATAATCAAAAATGAAAATTTACAATCAGATTAAGGAGAGAAACAACCTGATGATCCAAGGTATGTAATGCAAATGAATTTACCAGAATAGGTTGAATCTTTAAAACACAAGAAACATAGCTTTCCTTAATCTTGAAATGGTTGCATGTTGAAAGAGTGACTTATTTTCACATGATCAATGCAACATGAAGCATGACTGAATCAAACCCTCAGAAAAAGAATTTAGAATGCTCAGAAGACTGTTTTAGCTCAGAAATTTTGAATGGGTATTATTCCACAAAGTTACGAAAATAGCTGAGCAAGGGTTCTATTTATAACAGAAATTTTTAACCGTCAGTAATCGATTAAAACGCACTAATAATCGATTAAATTGCTTTGGTAATCGATTACATTTCCATTATAATCAATTAATATGTTCATAGCTTTTATGGGTTTAAATATCAATCAAATATTGAAAGCTGTCTCAAAAGAGCATCCAATCCTGATCTTTTTCACTTTCGAGATCGAAGAATCATAGCTAGCTGTAATCGATTATTACAGTCAAAGCATATTTTTCACAAAGCTTGTTTAATCGATTACAGAACCTGGTAATTGATTAAACCAGTTCTAATGTATTTTCATAAAGCTTAGATAATCGATTACGAATCCTGGTAATCGATTAAGCCAGTGCAGCACAGTTTTGTCAAAACAAGGTGTAATCGATTACGAACTTGGGTACTCGATTATGGCAGTTCAATGCTAAAATCAGATGTAAGCATGTAATCGATTACGGCTTCAATATAATCGATTAAAATAGTTCAACAATGCAGTTTATATGAAAGCTTGAGTAAAATAATCGATTAATTCGTCATGTTAATCGATTAAAGTGTTCCTGAACATTTTCCAGATTTGATGAAGAACAAAATAATCGATTATACTCTTACTGTAATCGATTATTACAGTGAAAAATGCTTTTTCTTAAAACCTTTGAATTATTTAAAACCTTTAGTTGATTTGATAATGCTTTGTGATTTTTGTTGACTTAATTAGATTGATTATGTAATGAATGAATGCAATGCACTTGGATCACCAGAATTGCTTTTCTCTTACACAATTTAATTCTAAATTGTCTTCAAGTTATTTAATTCTAAATTGTCTTCAAGTTGTCCTTTGCATGTTGAAAGCTCAAAACCAAATCTTGAGTAATTTCTTCTTATTCCTGAAGTAGCTCCCCCTTAATCCAACAGTTGTCATTCCTTTTGTTGTTGCTGTTGTTGTTCTTTGTGAACTTCCTATTCTTGTTTCTTCTCAAGAATTTGCTGAACTTTTTGACAATTAAGTTCATGTTGTCTTCGTCATCTTCTTAACTTGAGTCTTCCACCTTTTCCACCTTTGAGGATGCAGCTTTTAAGGCTATGCTTTTGTGTTTCTTTTCTGCATCTTCAGAATTGGTTAGTTGTGACATTTCAAGCTCATACTCAAGAAGCTTACCAAATAGTGCAGCCATTGACATTTTGGATAGGTCTTTTGATTCTTTGATTGCTGTCACCTTTGGTTGCCATGGTCTTGTGAGGCACTTCAAGATTTTGATATTCAGCTCTTCAACATCAAAGATCTTTCCAAGACCAAGAAGATGATTTACTATGTGAGTGAATCTTGTTTGAAGCTGAGATATGTTTTCTGTGGGATTCATCATGAACATTTCATACTCATGTATTAAGGCATGCTTCCTTGATCTTCTAACTTCATCTGTACCTTCATAAGTTATCTCCAGCATCTCCCACATTTCCTTTTCACTATTGCACCTAACTGTTCTAAAGAATTCATCAGAAGAAAGTGCAGAAGTAATCATATTCTTAGCTTTAAAATCATATTGAACAACTCTCTTTTCAGCATCTGTCATTTCATCCCATTCTTTGGGAATCATATCATTACTAACAGTTTTAATAGGAATCACAAGACCTTTTTCTATTGCATTCCAAGCACCTAGGTCATTTGATTGAATAAAGATTTTCATTCTATTTTTCCAAAAACTGAAGTGCTCTCCTTCAAACATTGGAGGACGATTGACTGAGGCACCCTCCTTGAAGGTAATTTGTGTGGTATTCATTTTCTTTTTAAAGAAAGATAGTGATCTTGATTAACACTCAAGAACCTGCTCTGATACCAATTGAAAACAATAGGAATACCCACAATAACCAAGAGGGGGGGTGAATTGGTTAAAACTTGGTCTTTTAAAATTTCTTTACAAAATCAGAGTAAGGATCTTAATCACTTTAAAACCAAGAAAGCTTTTATTCAATCAATTCACTCAGCTCAAGAAATCAATAGCTCAAAAAAAGAACTTGTGAGTAATGATAAAAGTACCAAGAACAAATGAACAAGATAGCTAATAGAGATTAAGGAATGGAACATCAACACAAGGATTTATACTGGTTCACTTCTCAAGAGAAGCTACATCAAGTTTCTAATCAACACTAGATTAGAGTTCCACTATTGTAAATTTCAGTTCTTACAAGCTTTATTACAATCACTCTTTATCAACCCTAGATAAAGACAAGAAATCTAAAACCCTATTAGACTTCAAGCAAACAAGAACCAGAGAACACTACTCTGTTCTTTCTAGAGAACACTACTCTATACAAGCCTCATGAACAAATTTACAACAACACTCAATTACAAAAATTGCAAAACAAATTTACATCCAAAAAGAATGGAGAGAAACAACCTGATGATCCAATGATTATGAATGCATATGAGTTACCAATCAGAGTTGAATGAACAAATGAATTTCAGAACATGCTCTCCTATTCTTCTTTGAAAACTCTTTTCCAAGAAATCATTCAAAAACTCATAAAGATTAAGAAGTGGGACAAGAGGTTAGTAAACTCAGAAAAACACTTTCAATCTTGGTGAAGGCTTGTGTGTAATCAAAAATTTGAATTACTTAGGTTAGAAAACAAGACAAGCCTCACTTCTATTTATAACAAAACTTTGTAACTAACTATAATCGATTAAACGCGCTCAATAATCGATTAAAACACTTTGTGTAATCGATTAAATTGCCATTTTAATCGATTAAAATGTTCATAGGTTTTCTGGGTTTGAACAACGAGCAAAATAATCGATTAATACGATCTGTAATCGATTAAACTAGTAACTTAGTATTTCTGAAAAGCCTTGTGTAATCAATTACAAGAAATGGTAATCCATTAAAGCAGTGAAACAAGCTTTTCTAAGAGTCTTATGTAATCGATTACAATAAATGGTAATCGATTAAAGCAGTGAACCATGATTTTCTTTTAACACTAAATAATCAATTACAAGAAATGGTAATCGATTAAATTGTTCTTCAAAGCTTTTCCAGATTCAAAGACGAACAAAATAATCGATTAAATAGCAGTGTAATCGATTAAACTGGTGGTATTTGTATTTTTCCAAAAACATTGCTTCTTTGGTTCTTTTATCAAACATTGTTTTAATTCTTTGTGAAAAAATTTAGGCATGTAAATGATTAAATGCATGCAATGCAAGGATCAATCAGATTGGCCTTTCTAAACACTTCATTTGATTTACATTCTTCCAAGGCATTCCAAGGCATGTGAAAAGTACAAAACAATCCTTCAAGTCCCAAGCTTCAATGCTTCAAGATGCTCCCCCTATATCCAACACCCATGCATGTGTGTGAAGTTGGCATTTTGATGCTGAAAGGCTTCTAAGACACTTGCGAAAGTGTTCGTGAAGGTGATGAGTACCGGGATGGGTTGGCCGTGTTGCACATAGGTATCGACCCTTGTGTTTGGTGTCGGCTACCGAGATGGGTAGGCCGAGTTGAGCGGGTTACGTGGCATGCATGCATGCATGCAGGACGTAACTTGGTCCTTGTTGGCGGACTTCAGTAGACCGGGTTCCCTACTCGTGGTTGTTCCCTTGGAGTTGATAAGACTCGCTTCCCTTTTATAAGGTACACCAGGTTCCTTACTCGGGTAATATGTTAGAGTTGTTAAGCTCAAGTTACATCACCAAAGAGAGAGCTACCGGGTTTCCAACTCGGATGAGCCCGTGTTCTCTCGGGAAAAGAGCCACCGAGTTTCCCTACTTGGTTGAGCTTGTGTTCCTTCTTCTAGGACGACCGGGTTCCATACACGTGTCTTCTTTAGATGCTCATCCTTCCCTTCTCTCAGAGAGTCCGGGTTCCTTACCTGAGGTGGGCTGTTTCCTTTAGAATTACCAAGTCCAAACCCCTTTTTCTTGAGAACTGCTTGGTTCCTTACTCAGCAAAAATTTGCTCTTGGGAAATGAGCCACCAGGTTCCCTTACATCCTTGTGTGGGTTGGTAAAATACAAACCTGGAGTCTTACAAGAGCTATCTGTTGTAATCAATTACAACGCTTATGCAATCGATTGAATAGTGTAGAACCCATCATTAGAACTTTACAAGAAACATAAGGGACTCTTGACCACCTTTGGCAAATCCTTAGCAAATCCAACCGACCTCGACCGAGTTCTTCCGACCTCGTCCATTTTTGATACCTTTGCCTTCTCTTACCCAAACTTTACCCCTCTGATCGACCCCTATCAACCTTGTCCTAGTTCTACCGGCCTTGACCGACCTTGTCCGCCTTCATCCGACTTTGTTTGGATTCTTACCTTGAGATAGTATGTCTAAGTGCTAGCCCAGACACCTCGTACTTCACATCGGTTCACCTATTTGTACGTGTTTGTGATGATGTATATGATTACGTTGGTGGCATTCGAACTCGGCCTATGTGATGGCTTGAGATGAGGAATGCGTCTGGATACACATAAATACCCATGGGGTGTATGGCGTTATCCTAGCCAGGTCGGGTTGAGCCTGGTTCTGGGTCATACATTGATGGTGCCGTGGTGATATTCTATGTATAGCCGTGAGATGCCAGGACTGTGTGGTGGTAAACCTTGCGAGGACCACAGTCAGTGCATCGTTGGGCCCTGTGTGGGCGGTATGTTACATAGGAGGTGTATGACGGGTTACCCTTGTGAGGAAGGATTGTGTTCCTAGTCGGGTTATACATTGATGGTGCCTACGTAACATACGACATTTGCATGACGAAAATAGGATGGTTGACTGCATAGTACGAGAAGTACTGAGGGGCCACGTCTGTAGGGAGATCCTTATGACACCCATTTTGGCTGATCAACATGGAGGAGTGAGTCCTGTGCACAACAGAGTGACACTGACGTATTGCAGTAATCATTCGTACCATGGACTTTGGCCTATTTCTGGAATGGTAGCACATTGCATGATGAGAAATGAGTCAGGAGCATGCATCATGCTAGATATTATTAGTTGATTTATGAGATGTTTGTGGATGTTCGTGTATGTTAGTGTTTGATGGATGCTTGGAATATTTGTATTGATATGTTGATGATCGCGTTGCTTCTTGACCGGGTTGTGTCCCTTTTCTGTTGTATTTATTGTTGTTATTTAATATGATGAACTCACCTTTGCTTTGTTGTACCTTGTGCTTTGGTACTTGTGATGATCGCGAACCAGGTTCGTGTGAGCAGATGCGTAGCGGTAGGTGCTTTTTGGGAGAGGACTGGGTTGTTTGGAGCTGCCGTGTTTTGCCGGGATGTCAATAGACATGATCTCGGACAGGAGTTGCACTTTGCTAGATGCACCTCTTGTCTTTAATGGACGCACTCCTTATTTTGCTAATTACACCCCTAACTTCTGAAAATACAATGAACACCTAATCTAATAAACCAAGAGGGGGGGTGAATTGGTTTTTAAAAACTTTTTAACTTTCTTGCAAAATCAAACTCAGCGGAAGAAATACTTTGGATCGTATCTTTAAACAAAACACTTTTAATAAGCAAATTTATCTTTTCCAATCACTTAACTCATGTGCTGAAACAAAGTGTAAGCTGATTCACAAAATAATATCACAAGCAATTGAATGTAATGTAAATCAAAACACAATTACACACAAATTTATACTGGTTCACCTCTAACCACTTGAGGCTACATTCAGTTGTCTTCTAATCCAAACCAGATTAGAGTTCCACTAACAAGATTCAGTTCTTTACAAGCAATCAAACAAGTCTCTTTCACCCACCCTAGGCAAAATTCTAAATCTAACACTAAGATTTATCTAAAGACTTAGAACCTGAGCACACCACTCAGTTCTACCCACTAGAAACCCTATCTAGTTATGCTTTAAAGAATTCTAACTTGTTACATGGACAATTACAACACAATCAGTAAAATGCAGAATTAAATCTCACAAAGAGTTAAGCATAAAGTTCAAGAAGGATATCACCTAAACTTCCATTTGCAGCTGAAAGAATTTCAAACGAAATTGATAACCTGGTGATGAATGTAATGCCTTCTTGAATGATCTTGAAACAGATTAATGCATGAATGATTACTAAGAACCTCCTTCCTTTACTCTAGATTCATGATTTTCTCATCAAAGAACAACCCACATGAAAAAGACTCTTTCTTCACATTAAAGCACTCAGAGAATGTTACTACACTTTAGTAATGAAAGCTTTTCAAATTCTGAAAAATCTCTTAGATTGTGAGTCAATGCATGCTATTTATAAAAAAATAGATTTAACAGACTGTAATCGATTATTTCGCTAATGTAATCGATTAATTTAACTCATGTAATCGATTAATTCGACCATTTAATCGATTAAAGTGTTCGTAGCAGTTCTGGAAAATAAGCATGATCAAAGTAATCGATTATTTTACCGTTTAATCGATTATTCCAGTGAGCTTCACTTTTGCCTCTAGCATATTTAATCGATTACGATTAATTGGTAATCGATTAAATCACCTTCTATACTACACAGAATTATGCAGAGTGCTTATGTAATCGATTATTTACCTATGTAATCGATTATTCCAGTGATAAATCATTTTATGCATGTTTCAAGCTTATCAATGCATTTCTATATGAATGTGTATACTTAAGTGATTCTAATCCTAAGTATGAATGCATGTCTGTTAATTTTAATAGCTGCAAATGGATTATTAGATCATACCCTTAATGAACCAAACTACCACTACAAATGAACAATTACAAATGCCATCAACACTTGATTGGACATGAATCAAATATCAAAACACTTATTGTAATACTTCTTCTGATTCTTCAAACACTTGACTCTAACAACTTCTATTTCTCTTTCTATTTGTACAACACCTTATGTATATTTTGAGACATAATCTTTTGTACTTGTAATTAAACTATGTTTGATATGTGCAAACATATATTTGAAATGTCTTATGAGTACCTTTAATTACGTATATTTTCTATGATTATGGTCGTTATATTCTCGCAAAAAATTTACCATCGTTTTCACAAGTAACCAAAGGGGTGTTCTTTTTATAAAAATGAATTTATATCATGGGTATGAGTTAGTATTATAGTAGCGACGTGGCGGGTCGTTACAAGGCACTTTGATGGACAAGACTCCTGTTGTTGCAAGATAGTTGATCTCTAACATGGCAGCCAATTATTAGCAATTTGGTACTAGAGGTGCTGCAACATCCAAGGCTGTTGCAAATGAAGTTTCTGTTTCTATGGTTGTTGATAACCAGAGGTTGGAGAACAAACTGACAGAGTTGACATCCCTTGTGAGACAGCTTGCCTTTGGTCAGCAGTAGAACGTGATGACAACCAATCAACCAAGGCTGTGTTTTGCACCTGATCATCCAACAGATGCATGTCCTACTATCCAAGAAATAGAACAAGCTGCTGACTGCCATACAACCTAGACAGCCATTCAAACCTCAACAACAGTATAATCCTGACTCCAACACTTATAATCCTAGTTGGAGAGATCACCCGAATTTGAGGTATTGTCTTGGTCCACAACCTCAACAGCAGACACAACAAAAACAACCATTTAGACTTTAACAACAGCAATATCAACCCTCCACCAGCAAATACCAAGGTTCTCCGTTTAGACAACAGCCACAGTTCCAGCAGCCTGCACCTGCACCTCCACAACTGTTAGACTTTTGGCAAGTGTACCAATTGTCGTTGTAAGTTACAAAATTTATAAAAGTTCATCTCCACAAGGACTTGAGTTACTCAGTTTTTTTTCCAAATAAAACTTAACAGTTTAATAGTTATGTACAACGAGTATGGTTGAAGTTTTGATGGTTTTACGAAAATAACGGAAGATTACGGAAGCTAATAAAACGATTTTAATTAATTTAAGAAAAACGTAGGATTGGATTTCATCATTCATACCCTCAGTATCTAATTAATATTACCATGTATAAATCATTTTCTATTATTATTGATGCACACATTAATTCACCCCGAATCGATCCCTCGCAATCAAGTTCTAAGGATATTTACCGAATATTGATCCCTCGCATACGAAGTAAATAACCCAACATTACAATCATAATCACGTACTATTTGCAATCTAAACATTATGCTCTATCCCTAGCAACGTAATTTAAAGAGTAAAATCATTCAGTTCAAATCCTAAGAGTACTTCCCAGTTCAACTTAGAATCCAATTTCATGAAACTAGTGATCAAGTAGAATCAAGCATTAAGTATGGAATGAAATTACCAATAATAAATAGAAAAGACATGCATAAATAAATATTAAGTAAGAAGATTACATCCAATCCTTAGAGAAGCTAGCCAAGCATGGAGAGAACCTCCTCAAGAGAAGAATTGATGAAGGGTCCCATCACCGCTTCTTTCCAGCAGAGTTTCCACACTAAATCTCACTTCTCTCACTTCCCCAACCTACTTACTACTACTATTTAACCTCCTAAGCTAAGGAACAAGCTTAAGACAAGAAAAGAATGAAGAATGGAAATGAGAGGGGATGGCTTTTCTCCTTGGGGTGCATGGCTATTAATAGGGAGGCTGGCTTCTTGAGTCCACTCACCCAGGTGAGTGTTTTTGCCTGTTTCTACTCGCCTGGGTGAGTTTAATGCCCACTTGCATGCCCACTTGCTGATCCACTCGCCCAGGCGAGCCATTTGCCCTTGTTTCACTCGCCTGGGCGAGTTAAAAGATTGTTCTGGAAACCATCACTCGCCTGGACGACCAGTTTGTGCATGATTAACTCGCCTGGGCGAGCTAAAAGCTTAGCCCTGAAGAATCCTTCTGGGCTTGGATGAATTGTGGGCCTGTTTTGCTTGTAACACCTCCCAAGTTTGCTTGTTAAGCCCTTTTTGCTTGCTTTGCTTCTTCGGAAGCCTTGGAACCTATCAAAATACAAAACATGATTGGATTAATCTTCTGAAATATAAAAACAACATTCATACAAGTAATAAATACTATGTAACTAGGTTTTAGGGAAAGTTTATAGACAAAGTTATTGAAATCGAAAGATAAGTGTCAGCATTGTAAGCTTGAATTTAACTAAAATAGGGCACTTATCAACAATCTGTGCAGACCAGTTCTGGACCCTTTTTGGAGGACTTGATGAAGCAAATGACAACCACCAACATTCAGTTTCAACAAAATGTCAGTGCCACCATCCAAGACCTGCAGACTCATATTGGACAGTTAGCTACAACTGTCAACTAGATGCAATAGCAAGGTTCAGGCAACATTCCAGCACAATCAGTTATTAATCCAAAGAATGTGAGTGCCATTACCTTGAGGAGTGACAAAGAGCTTCCAAATGTTGGTGCTAAAATTGATATTGGTAAAAAAAATTGATGATGGTGCCAAAACAGATTTTGCACCAACACATATTCCTCTACCTTTTCCTTTTAGATCCATTTCTACAAAGAAAGTGGAGTTTGATTTTGATCTGCTTGAGACTTTCAGGAGGGTGGAAATCAACATTCCCCTCTTGGATGCCATCAAACAGACTCCAAAATGTGCAAAGTTCTTGAAGGATTTGTGCACCCACAAGAGGAAGCTGTAGGATAAATGAACAAGTAAAGATGGGTAGAAATGTATCTGCACTTATACAGGGAAAAACTGTTGATGCCATTCCACTATCCACCTTGCCACAGAAGTGAAAGGATCCTGACACTTTCATTGTCCTTTGCACCATTGGAGATTGTACTTTTGCAGATGCCATGTGTGACCATGGAGCCTCCATTAATGTGATGCCCACATCAGTTTACAGATCATTACATCTTGGTGATTTGAAATCCACCGGTGTTGTCATTCACTTAGCCAACAAGAGTGTTGCGCTTCCACTTGGACTTATTGAAGATGTGCTGGTACGAGTTAATAATTTGATTTTTCCTACAGATTTTCACATATTGGATATGGAGAATGAGTCTTCCATCCATTATTCCACATTGATCCTTGGGAGACCATTCTTGATGATAGCCAGGACCAAAATTGATGTGTATGTAGGAACTCTTTCTGTGGAGTTTGGTGATGACGTCGTCTAGTTTAATATTTTTGAGGCCACGAGACATCCTGTAAATGAGCATTTTGTCCTTCTTCTTGATATCATTCATGTTGCAGTAGATAGTGTAAATATTTCTGATTTACTTTCTAATTTTGGTTCTTGTAATTGTACCTGTGATGATTCTGCCATTATGTGTAGTATTTGTGCGGATATTTCCTCCGCACTTGACTCTGATTGTGTTGCAGATACAGGTACCGGTGTTGATTCTCCTATCTCCCTTCCCTCAACCACCAACTTTTCTTTGCCTTCCACCATTCAGCCACCTTCTTTGGAGTTGAAGTCACTACCTGAGCACCTTAGATATGCATATTTAGATGATGCTCAACAGCTTCCAGTCATTATATGTAGCAGCCTGTCACTTAAGCATGAAAAGAAGTTGCTGCATGTTTTGAGAGGCCACAAAAAGGCCATTGGATGGACACTTGCTGACCTTCCTGGAATAAATTCTTCCATCTGCATGCATCGCATACTCTTGGTGGATGATTCTAGGTCGTTGAGGCAGCCACAGAGGAGGCTGAATCCCATTATGCTTGATGTGGTGAAGAAGGAAGTGATGAAGTTACTAGCTACAGGGATCATCTATCCCATTTCAGATAGCATTTGGGTTTCACCTGTCTAAGTGGTCCCTAAGAAGTCGAGTATCACTGTTGTGAAAAATCAGGATAGTGAGTTGATTCCGACTAGAGTAGTCAATAGTTGGTGAGTTTGCATTGACTACAAGAGACTTAACCAGGCAACTCGCAAGGACTATTTCCCTCTCATTTTCATTGACTAGGTTCGAGAGAGGTTGGCAAGTAAATCACATTATTGCTTTCTTGATGGTTTTTCTAGTTACATGCAGATTCATATTGCACTGGAGGACCTACATAAGACCACATTCACCTGTCCATTTGTCATATTTGCCTACACTAGGATGCCTTTTGGCCTATGCAATGCACCTGCTACCTTCCAAAGGAGCATGGTGAGTATCTTTTCTGATTTATTAGAGAGTTGCATGGAGGTGTTTATGGATGATTTCACTTTTTATGGTTCCTCTTTTGATGCATGTTTGGGGTAGTCTCTCTAGAGTTCTTGATCGATGTATTGGGAATAACCTTGTTCTTAACTTTGAGAAATGCCATTTTATGGTACATGAAGGTATAGTCTTAGAGCATTTGGTCTCTAGTAGAGGCCTTGAGGTCGATAAAGCTAAGATTGACATTATTACTTCTTTGCCTCACCCCGCTTCTGTGCGGGAAGTACGTTCTTTTCTTGGACATGCAGGTTTTTATAGGAGATTCATCCAGGATTTCAGTAAGATTGCATTGCCATTGTCCAAGCTTCTCCAAAAGGATGTAGACTTTATGATTAATCAGCCTTGCAAAGAGGCATTTGAGGAAATGAGGAAGAAGCTTACGACCTCTCCCATCATGCAGCCACCAAATTGGGAACTTCCCTTTGAGCTCATGTGTGATGCCTTTAATTATGCACTTGGGGCTGTGTTGTCACAAAGAGTTGATAAACGATCCCATGTCATTGCTTATGTTTCATGTACTTTAGATGCAGCCCAAGTTAACTACACCACCACGAAGAAGGAGCTTTTCGCTATTGTTTTTGCTTTAGATAAATTCCGATCTTATTTGCTTTGCTTCTATATCACTGGATTTACTGACCATCTAGCTTTGAAGTACCTGTTGAAGAAGCCTGATGCTAAACCTATATTGATTAGGTGGATGCTTCTTCTTCAGGAGTTTGATATTGAGATTAAGGACAGAGTGGTGCGAAAAACTTGGTTGCTGATCATTTGAGCAGGATTGAGGGACTTGTTGAATCCTTTCCTATTAGGGATAATTTTTTTGATGAGCATTTGATGCACTTGCATTCATCACATATCACCCCTTGGTTTGCTGACATTGTGAATTTCATAGTTTCATATGTTGTTCCACCTCATGCATCAAGGTCTCATAGATAAACTTAACAGTGATGCTAAATTTTATGTGTAGAATGATCTGTATTTGTGGAGGTTTGGTAATGATCAAGTGATCCGCAGGCGTGTGCCAGATCATGAGATTCAGTCTATTCTTCAGTTTTGTCATGACACACCTATTGGCGGTCATTTTGGTCCACTTTGTTTAGAGATGCTCATCACTTTACCACCACTTATGAGCAGTGTCAGAGAGTAAGAGGAACCATTACACGTAGACATGAGATGCCTCAGCAGCTCATTATTTTTTGTGAGATTTTTGATGTGTGGGGTATTGATTTTATGGGTCCATTTCCTGTTTCTCATGGTTTTTTATATATTCTGCTTGCTGTTGATTATGTTTCTAGATAGGTTGAAGCTAAGGCCACTAGAACTAATGATTCTAAAGTTGTTGTGGATTTTGTGAGATCCAACATTTTTTGCAGGTTTGGTGTGCCTAAAGCCATTATCAGTGACCAGGGGAGCCATTTCTGTAACAGGTCATTTACATTCTTGCTTCAGAAGTATGGGGTTGTGCATAGAGTTGCTATAGCTTATCATCCCCAAACTAATGGGCAAGCAAAGATAATGCAAGTGTTACAAAAGGTAGTGCAACCCTACAGGAAGGATTGGAGCAAGCTACCTGAAGATTCTTTATGGGCTCACAGGACCGCTTACCGAACACCTTTGGGGATGTCTCCCTATAGGGTGGTTTTTGGTAAGTCATGCCACCTTCTGGATGAGATTGAGCATCGTGCTTATTGGGCGGTGAAGAGTTGTAACATGGCATTTGATGAAGCGGGTATGGAAAGGCAGCTTCAATTGCAAGAACTTGAAGAGATCCCCTTACAAGCCTATGAGAACTCCAAGATTTATAAGGAGAAAGTGAAGAGATTTCATGACTCTAGGATTCTTAGGAAAGAGTTCCATATTGGCCAAAAAGTGTTATTGTTTAACTCTCGCCTCAAGCTGATTTCTGGTAAACTTCGATCTAGATGGGATGAACCTTTTGTTATTACTAATGTTTTCCCCCATGGTGCAGTTGAGATTAAAAATGAAGTTACCGGCAAGGTCTTCAAAGTGAATGGTCACCAACTCAAGCTATTTCATGAGAGCCCGCTAGTAGAGGAGGAGTTTGTGGCGGACCTCTCTTTGGTCTTGCCAATTTTATGTGCTGATGTGCCTTGAATATGACATTTTGGAAGTTTCCTTTTCCCTTCTTTTATTTGTTGTCTCTTTGTTTGCATCTCTTTGCATGTTTACATTGAGGACAATGTGCATTTCAAGTGTGGGGTGAAAGATTACAAAATGTGTTTTCTGTTTACATTTATGTTTGTTGTTTACTATTTTTGTTTGTTTTTTGTTTTTGTTTCTATTTTTACATTCTGTCTGTTTTAATTTTTGAGTCTATTTTCTGTTTTATCTATCTGTGTTCTATTTTCTGTTTTAGTTTTTGAGTCTGTATGTTGTTTCTGTCTGTTTTCTATTTTATCTGTCTATTTTCTGTTTTCTGTTTCTGTTTGTTTTTGTTTCAGGCTATTTCTATTTTCTATTTCTGTTTGTTTTTTTGCTGTTTCTATTATTATTTTGCTGTATTTGTTTTGTTTTGTTCTGTCTGATTGTTATTCTGTTTTTACATTTAGAAAATAAAATTAGAATTTAGGCACTTTTTCATAGGATTTCTAACTTGTATAATTTGTGAAAAATGTACTAATTTTTGTTGGATTGAAAGGTTTCATGCTTGATATGAATCATTGTTGCAATTGTTGAAGTGATAAGTAGGCTTCAGAAATAGAATTTAAGATGGATCATGTGTGATAGAATTATAACTTGTGAGTTTTTGGGCTTTTGTGGATGAATCACATTATTTCATTCATGTTCTTTCATGTGTGATTTCACCCTTGTGCTAGATTACTCTATCTTTTTTCCTGCCTCTTTCGACATTTCTTGTTGCACATGATTTGATTGAGATGATTTAGGCCTTCTTTCTTTTATCCACTAGCCAAATAAACTATCCTTGCATTGATATCCATTGCTACCCTTTTTGAGCCTTTAACCTTTTTTTTCTTGTGTAGCTCATTGCAAATTGAAAAATGGAAAACCATGTTATACTAACTTTAGGGAGAAAATGGGCCTTGGAATTGTTTTGGAAGTGGGTTTCAAACAAGTGTGGGGTATTTTTATTTTGTTTTGATTTGAAAAGAAAATAAAGAGTTTACAAAGAAAAAGTTCAAAGAAAAAAAAATGCATAAACAAGGAAAAAAAAAGCAAAGAAAAAGAAAAAAATGCAATAAAAGTTGTTGTGATTCATTTTCAACCTTATAAGTTCTTTGTTTCTACCCCTCTTTATACTTGTTGGCTTACTCTCCATTGCCCCTTTTTCTCTTAGTTTTAGCCTAAATATCATTTTCTTATCCACCCTCTACCTAAACCATACATTACAAGCCTATAAAGTCTTTTTGATCTTTTGATGCATGTGTGTTTCAAGTTGAATGAATTAGAGTCTTGTCAAAATTTGGATGTGCTAGTTACATGTGGTGTTTGAGTGTAAACATAAACCCATACACATTAGAAGAGGTTGAGTGTTTCTCTTTGAGAGACTTCTATCACCTTGGTTCATTCTTAATTTTAACTTGACTACTTTTTCACTTTGCACTTTGTGATCATGTGTTCATGGATTGTTTGAAACCTTAATATCATTCTTCCATTTTTCATCTTTCTCACCTTTGTGCATTGTTAGCATCCATTGAAAAATGTGTGTCTTGTTCTTACCTTTCTTTTAGTTTGTGGTTTACTTTAGTTTGAATTTTTCTCTTAGTCTTTCTTTTAGTTTTGTCCAGGAGTGCAAAAGTTTAAGTGTGGGGTATTTTGATTGAGTATTTTTAGTTTAATATTTTTCTATTCTTCTTAGCTTATTTGGCTTCTCTTGGACTTTTATTTTCCCATTCTAATTCAGTTTTTGCCTTAGGCAAACAAGTGAGCTTAATTGATAATTGTTGCTTATTTTCGGAGTTTTTGCTTACTTGATCTATTTTCCTTGTATAGGACCTAGAGAGCTCTACAAAACACCAAATGACACATATGAGTAGTCCGTGGAAAGATAAGGAAAAGATATACAATTTTTTCAGAGATAAGCCGAGGCCAATTCTGTCATTTTGTGGGTCATTTTAGGCTTGGAAGTCAGAACCACTGCACTTGAATTTTAGGCTGCGAAATTGGTGTAATTAGTAATTAGTTAGATTAGTTGGGCTTAATTATGACCCATCCTTTCCTACTGACTCAGTCACTATATTTTAGTGATTTTTGTTATTTGGATGGACACACTTCATTTTAGCAAAAACATATTTTGTAGTGACTTTTAGAAGTTTTAATTCTAAAA
>QARZ01000537.1:79278-97801 GCA_013407115.1 Glycine latifolia
GTCACTATATTTTAGTGATTTTTGTTATTTGGATGGACACACTTCATTTTAGCAAAAACATATTTTGTAGTGACTTTTAGAAGTTTTTAGAATTAAAACCCTTTCTCTTATTTTCTCTCAACTGTTCTTCACTGTTCTCATTTTCATTTTTGTTCTTTCATTTTCTTGCACTAATTTCATGGGGCTTCCATTGATGATGATCATGGAAGGCTAAACAATAAATCAATCCAAGGATCCAGCCTAAGCAAGGAGAATTTGAGTTCTGGTTTGTTATTTCAATTTTTGTATGAATGTTCACTTTCTTCTTAAATCCTCTATTTGATTTTCATGATTATGAATGTGTTTAGGATTGAAAATGGATTAGGTTATGGATTTATTTCCTAATTTTGACTTTTAATCACAGATTATTTGGATGATATTTCAATTAGGTTTGAGGTTTCAATTAATTTAGGGGTTAATTCGATTAAACTGCTTCTAATAAAATTGAATGAACTTTCATAACAAGATCATGATCTGAGAATTATGATAATTCGCATTGCTTGGTTTGGTGAATTGGATTGATGTTCTTTAATCTGTTTTACATTACCTTTAATCAATTATGTTAGTTTCTTTAATTGTAGTTTGTGTTTTTGCAATTTTGTTTATTGCATGCAAACTGTTCAGTAAAAATCCCCCTATTATTTACTAGTGAATTGAATCTGGAACCATGTTGATTGTCTCTGAGTCGACCTAGGTTAATCCTGTGCTACATAATTAGCGTAGTTTAATTATTTTGAAGCAAAACGACATCGGTTATCATTCACGCAGACCCATTGCAGTGGTTGAGATTTACAAGAGAAAGCATAAAGAGAGTTTGCTCAAGAAGCATCGCGAAGGCCTCTAAGCTAACCAACAGTTTCCTGCTCCTTTTTAGAACTCTACCATCGACAATAAGGTACATTCTCGATTCCTTGTCTTTTTATTTATTATTCCATTCTATGTTTTCATTGTTTTGGGTTGTCCTCTCTTATTTCTAAACTAATTTTAAATACTTTGTTTCCTCTAAGTTGCAATTACATAGCGTGTAGTTTTTGCACTCTAATTGTTTGTAGAAATGTCTGTTTGAGGTTTTGCTACAAATAATGTTGTAGTCTCATTCGAGTTTTGGTGCCAATCTTCAATATTAACTAAAATTTTCTGATTCCCAACTAATTGTTTGTGTTATGTTATGATTTCAAGGCTTCTAAATTGAAATTAAGGGATATTAAAGGAGCATTACTGGATACAAAATTTGCAATGCGTGAGGGAGACAACAATGCTAAAGCTTTGTTCCGCCAAGAACAGGTTGGTATTGGAATTGAAGAGCTTGCAGACAAATGTTAGGAGCTTTTGTTACACTCTATTGTGTCTTTCTATCTGTTACTATGTTATTTAATGCTTCTTGTTTTTAACTTTCGTAATTATGTTATTTCTAATTTACCAGGCATACATGGCACTCCATGACATTGATGGTGCCGTTGAAAGCTTTAAGAAGGCACTGACCTTGGTGCCAAATAATGGTTAGTTACAAACATACAATTTTGGATCATGTCTTTTATGAGGAAAATATAAAAGGGAAAGATCTTTATTTCGAATATATATACACATATATAGATGGGTGTTTTAAAATGAAAAATAAGAAAAATTGATTCTTTTTAAAATATTCTCCTTTATGCTACTATTTCTTACAATTAGTTTAGAAGTATACTAAATTTATTTATTCTTATTATTTATTATAATAAAATTTAAAATATGACATTCTACATAGGTTATGTAATAAATGATGTAGAAAGTGACTATACAACATCGATTATAGGAAAACCGATGTAAAAAACACTTTCTACATCGGTTTTAGTAAAAACCGATGTTGTAAATAGTATACAACATGGGTTTCAGCATAGGAAAATTTGACTCAAAAAGTAATAATGAGATATTTCTTGGATACTCTAAAACTTCAAAGGTATTCAGAGTTTACAACTCAAGAACCTTGGTAGTTGAAGAAGCTATTCATATAAGATTTGATGAAAATAAGCCTAATAAAGATTTATCAGAGCTAGATGAGTCTTTTACAGATCTGTGACTAGATAACAACTCTATAGCAAGTAGCTCGCTCAGATAGAATCAAGAGACAGAAATGTCCAATCAACAAGAAGTTCTAAAAGCAATAAGAGGACCCACTGAATGCATCATGAGAAGGAATCATCTAAAAAGTCAAATTATTAGTGATCTAGCAAATCATGTTCAAAGAAGAGCATCACTCAGAACATAAGGGCACATTGCACTGATCTCTGAAATGGAACCCAAAAACATTGATGATGAAATGCAAGATGACAATTGTGTCAAAGCAATGCAAGAGGAACTTGATCAGTTTCAAAAGAATGATGTTTGGAAGTTAGTGGCATTGCAAAAAGGAAAGAAAGCTATTGGAGCGAAATGGATCTTTCGCAACAAACTGGACACAAATGGTAAGGTTGTGAGAAACAAAACAAGGTTTGTTGTTAAAGGATATTAACAATATGCATTTTACTTTCATTTGCAGCTTATAGCAATATAAAACTGTATCAAATGGACATAAAAGCACATTTCTAAATGGGTTAATCCAAGAGAAAGTTTATGTTGATTAACCTCCAGGATATGAAAGGGAAACTCTTCCTCAACATATTTTAAAGCTCAACAATGTCTTATATGCACCTGGCACACAACAACGAGTTTGTCCCTGAATAGATGTCTCTCCAATAGAAGTGTAAAGACAAGAAAAACCCAAAAAATAGTATCCCTAGGGATTTGTTTGAAAAACAAAGAATGGATCTCTCGCAAGAAGTAGAACCTCTGATTAGCTAATTTCAGAAGAAGGTGTACCTATGAATGCCAATCACAAAGGTCTTGCTAATGCATCAATTGATCTTAATATATCTCAGGAAGATTTCTTATCTCTTAGCTATCTTCATGCATAGATGTATGTTAGAGATCAAGCCATTGTCTACCCTCCTGGTCTGTATATCTTGAGGGCCACAATTTTCAAGATAGTTGTTGACAAGGTGTGTCCATGTTTACTTGTTTGGGATGCTTCCAAAAAGAAAGGATTCAAGTTGTATTATAAAGAGAATATGCTCTTAAGAAAAATGAAAGTGAAAATAGTCAATCACCCTAAGAATTGGAGCTCTTTGTTTAGCGGGAAAAAACTTGTTCATCTCTAGATGCTTATGAAGCTAGGACTTTCTGGAACCAGATCTTGTGGATGGACACTCAAAAGACTCCACTTTTAGTTATGAAGGATGGGACAATGCTGAGCACTGCAACATCATTCAAGTGTTACGATTAGTTAGGACATATCACTTCAATGATGCTTGCATTTGCTTTACAAAGGACGCCAACAACGACTTGTTCATTTATCGCCTACTCCAACTCCCTACTATTCAATATGAAGGTATTTGCAATCTGAATAAGATGTCTGAAGAAAAAATGATAGCTCATGTGACTTAGCTCCATGAAGCTTAGAAAAAGAAGAAGGTTGAAGAAGAAGAAGTTGTTGTTGCTATAAAAGAAAGTGATGCTTCCGTCCAAGCTAAAACGTCTGCTAAAGTTGTGGATGACACCATTGTACGTAGTAGGGTAATCATTGATCCTACTAACATTGGTGTCATGGATAAAACTCCTAAAGCATCCAATGTAGCCATAGCTGATGAAGTTGAACATAACGCTCTAGAGCCTGCATCCAAGCAATCAACAACTACAAATAAGGCTACTTCTAGATACAAGGGAGCATCAGATGTTGTCATCATCTACTCCAAGTCTGCTCCTCTGAACTATGCACAACCTACTATTATTACCAGGGATCAAGTGCAAGACACGATAGTGCAAGAAATGAAATCTTTTGTTGAACGACAATGTCAAGAAAATTAGCAATTCAGGCTCTCCATGTAGAATGTCATCACCACTCAGTTCTCCAATCTTGGTGTTGTTCTCTTCCAAAACATTCAACAGGCTCAAATGTCCATACTTGGAGCTGTTGCTGCACTTATACCTGTACCTCAACCTCTACCTACACCCCAACCTCTTGAACCTCCACCACCTACTTTAGGCCCAACACCACCACCACCTCAATCTTAACCTCCACCTTCCCAACCTCCACCACCACTACTTGCTTAGGACTGACAATGATGTCCTTCTTTATTACTTCTTCAAACCCAACATTTTCTTTTGGTAAAAAAGGGAGAAGAAGCAATTTTGAAGTGTAAAGAGCTATCTTTATTAAATAAAAGTGGTTTTGGAGTACATTATGTTTTTCTTTAGCTGTTTATTTTTCTATACTTATTATATATTATTCCGCTACCATATATGTCACATATATCTTTCATATTCTTGCCATGATTGAACTTAGGGGGAGTTTAAATGCATTACATTCATTCATCTTACTCTCTTAGAACTCTGATACAATTCAAAATTTATATTGTTTGTCATTGTCAAAAAAAGGGAGATTGTTAGGTCTAAACGACTACTCTTCTAATTTATGTTGGGTTTTAATGAATAACAATAAGTATAAATTACTAATGATCATATTTTTTATGTTTATTGAAATAGGTGTTTCTTGATTGCTAGGGTTTTCTTGATTGCAACTATTGTCATCACTCACTCAATTCCAATTACAAAACTAGTTCAATTACACATCTGAAGAAGAATTGCAAGGTTAATCCAGATAGAGAAGTGAAGAAGAAGATGAAATATACTTCCTCCTTAACAACAAAAGATTCTTCCCCTTCAAAAGACAACTTTCATCAGGAGAAATGTTGGAAAAGTGTATGCACAAATGAATGTGGCCATGTAGCTTCTGTAACACCCTAAAATTTTAATATAACAGTCAATTGATATTCAAAATTACTGGGTGAAATATTAATTAGAGGCAGTACAAAAAGATGTAGGGCAAATGACGATTATGTCCCTAGGGTAAAAATGACAATATTGCCCCTAGACATTTTTGGAAATGACCAACATATCCTAGATATTTTAGTGAAGATATTTTAGGATAAATGACACAAATGCCCTCGAACAATTTGGATAATTACCATCACATCCCAAGGGTGATAAATGACCAAAATACCCTCTAGGTCAAAAATGCCCAGATGACTTTTAGAAATTTATGGGAACCTGAATATTGGATAAAATGCTTTTAGAAAACAAATTATCCACATGGTTGGTGGCAGAAATCCATAAACTAGAATTTCTAAACATTTTGGAAGATAGGATGAAAAGAGCCTAATTTAGACTACCTTAGGTATCAGAAAACTTATAAGACCAGTATGGATATGATCTATAGAATTTTCCCTTAATTATGAAAGGGAGAAGTGTTCTAAATAAGTTAGATTAGTAATTTTAATAATTTAAAACAAAGCAGACCAATAAGAATTCCAGAAAAACTATTATATGTAATTGAAGGAAAATTGGTCGATTAAATTTCTAATACAAGCTTTGACCGTGTGATTTAGGATCAAAGGATAAAACTTTAAGAAAATTTAAGAATGAACACATGGAAGGTAGGAAAACACTAGCCAATGAGGAAAGACTTAGTGGAAAGCCAAGCAATAATAGCTTAAGAAGATATTTATTGAAGAAAAACTTACTCTTGATTCCTTTGGACCCGTGGACATTTCTACACATTATCTCAAAGATCCCAACGGTCAGAAGTTATATATATGAGATAGGAATATACCTTTAAAATTTTAAGAAGATCCAACGGTTAACGAGTTCATAATAAATATTTTTTGTAACACGGGTTTTGGGCAGAAATTTTTATAACTAAATCTAAACTACCCCACGAATTTGAATGAATGCAAAGGAAATGCACCTACATCAAGTAAATACACGTACAAGGCTAGGTGGAAATAGAATTGTGTGGAAAACTCTTGATATAGGACACTTGTTAGGCCTTAGTTCAATAGCCAATGAAATTAAAACAACCAAAAAGCAAGACAATTATGACTTTTGAAGATATTTTCACTTAAAGCTTATTAACTTAGCATATAAAAAGGATAGTGGGGGCTGATTTGCACGGCTAATATTCCACTTCCAGCCCATCCCTTTCACTTATCCTTTCACCTAAAGCAAAAGCCAAACAAAGAAGCCACACCCTTGAAGTAGTTCACGTGGGGAAAAGCTAGAGTGCTAGGACAAGTTGTTGAATTCTAACTCAAAGAAGCAAAGGTATGGGGAAGTATGTTGATATACATGGTTTAGATGTTGATTAGGTTATGCTATTGTTTATTTCTATAGAATTTAAGCTATATTATCATTTATTCCTTTAAGACTTAAACTATGTCCACCAAGTGTTTGATAAATTGTCTCAATGAATGAATTAATGGAACACCAAGTGTTTGTTCAAATATCACAATAAACTAGAATAGTATATAGACCTAACCTTAAGCAACCAAAAGAATAATTAGCTTGAATTAAATAAGTGGCTGTCCAAGATAATTAATTCTACTTTATGGCCATAGGTTACTTTGTTGTATTAGGTTACTGTAGGACATCTTACTAGGTTGCTGTAAATTGATTTAATGTTGCTGTATGTTGTTGCTTAATTTATTATGTTGCTGTTATGAGTGTAATTATAACTAAATGATGTTGTATGCTGTTACTGTATTTAATTAAGTTGAATGTTGCTGTTGCTGTATTTAATCAAGTTGTTGATGTAAGCTATACGATTTATACTGTTATGTTGCTGTTGTATATGTTGCTGTATATTTAGTTGCTGTATATTTTAATTAATTAGTGCGGTATATTTTATTTGGTTGCTGTATATTCAATTAGGTTACTGTATTTAAGGTTGTTGTATAATATTAAGTTGCTGTATGCTATTGTATACTCTATGATACGGTATTTAATAGGTTGCTGTATGCTGTTATGTATTTTATGATGCTGTATTTAATTAGGTGGCTGTATATTATTTTATTTATGTTGCTGTATGATATTCTAACATTCACTTGATGTTGAGCTATGATAAAGATTCATAGTATATATATATATATTCTTAAGATTAGTTCTTAAGAAAATTGTGGGCACTAATATTTGTGAGATTGATGGATGATTAAAAAATGTTATAGTGCCAAGATGAGACTATGAGAAATAAATTGGAGATTTATGGTAAAGAAGAATAATTAAACCAATCATGCATTTCATATGCATATGCCTGGCGGGGGCTAGTCCGTGTTGTTGCTGTTGTTGTTGTTGTTGTCAGATAGCTAAACTGAGTCCACGCGTTCAAAGGTGTTATGAACTTGGGGGTAGTTGAGACAGGGAGGACCACACCACCATGATGATCACATAGGTGGAGGTGACTATCCTACGCGCCCCTGGGCTACCCCGACTGGTTGGATAAGTTTATTTGTGCCACCAGAGTGGGTGAGGCTATCTTGACTGTGGCCACTGTTGATGATTTAATAACCTGAGATCTCAGTCATGCACCATTTAAACAAGAAGTCATGTAAAAGGTCATGCATCATTTAAACAAGAAGTCATGCATCATTTAATAGAGAAAACATGCATCAGCCATTATGAACATTGATTTATGATTATTTTACTATTATTCTGTATTTTACTATTTTGTACTGTTGAAAACCTGTTAATTTATCTAAACTATGTCTATCATGTACTTACCCTATTTCTGTGTCTGTGGTTGACACCTGTGATGACCCCAATTTACTTGGGCGAGCAGAAAGACAGTAAAGAGTTGAGATGATGTGATGATGAAGCTTGGATGATTTGCTTGCTATACTTGGCTTGGTGTATTTTGGCTTGATGTATTGTTACCCTAGTTTGATGGTATTGCCTCTGAAGTTATGAAATTGGTATGAGACTATTTTAGTGATAGTCTGTATGTTATTTTGGAAGACTGTACATGGACTGTTATATTTAGCTTATTGTATTAAACTATGTGGGGACCACGTTTGTTGATGAATTTATGTACGTCATAGTCTAAATAAGCCGGTTTCAAATATTAATTTTACGTAAAAGAAATACGTATAAAAAAAAAATTTCGTCAATTAAAAATGAACTAGATTAAATACGTCAATTAAATGAAGTCGTTATAGCTTCCTTTTAGGTTTGTGGAGCACAAAACCTTCTGTAAATGTATGTACGTAGTGCAACCAAAATTTAGTCTTATCTCATGCCATACACATACACGAGATTTTTTCATGGAGTGGGAAATTGAAAGGGTTAATTTGAAGAAGTTTGTTTCTTAATATTACCTAAGCATTTGCCTCACAACCAATTTTGGGATTTCATGCCAAAACATGAGCTACATGTGCATAATGGTCATTTGACAGACAACTATTGGACCTTGCATAAGAAAATTCTTAATTTTTCCAAGTCAAGGGTTATTCGGGAGAGGTTATGGCTAAGAAGCTTGCGTAATTCTTAACTAATTGGTAATTGACTTAGGTTATGTGGAATCCTTGGAATGGGCTAATTTTGAATGGAGATCAAATTCATGTGCTTTGTTGTGCACATATTTTGAATTTAATTGTGAAGGAGGATCTACAAGAGATTTGTGATTCCATTTTCAGCATTTGTGCTATAGTGAAATATGTAAAGTCATCTTCTTCAAGGCAACGAAATTCAAGACATGTGTTGAACACTGTAAGATTGAATACAAAGGCGATGTTGTTTTAGATGTTGAAACAAGGTAAAATTCCACCTATGATATTATGAATGTCACATCGAGACTTGAAAATGAATTTTTTAAGTTTTAGATTAGAGAATCTAAGTACCGTGAAGATCTTGGAAGGGAGTGCCTACTCCATTTTATTGGGAAGAAGCACATAAAATCTTAAATTTTTAAGGTATCCATGTTACACATATCTAGTTTCTCTTGTGTTACTAGTAATATATATATATATGGAATAAGTCTTTGGAATTGGGTTGAGGTTAAAAAAAAAGTTTCAATCTACAAATGAAAACTCAAGCACAAAGCAGTGGCCAAAAGAATGAAGGCAAAATATGACAAGTGTTGGGAAGTTTCAACAGCCTAAACATGTTGTTAGTTGCTTTTGTGTTGGCCCTTACATACAAAATGGAGTATCCAACTTGGTTCATCAAACATATTTTTGTTCCATCTAAGACAAAAGACTATAAAAAAAAATAAATGATTATGCGCAGGCCTTTTTTGAAGAGTTTAGGGGAGGGGTGGGGGAGGGTTTCCAAGGTGAGTCTCAACCAACCTAATATGTTGGACACAATATTGATCATGTTTTTTTCCCTATCGAATTTTTGTGATCAATTGGTGCTAAGTCAAGTACCACCAAATATGAGTTGAATAGGTACATGGATGAAGAGAGAGAATGGTCAGGGCCCTAACTTTGATATCTTAAACTAGTGGAAGCTTAATTTAACTCAATTGCCAATCCTAGGAAACATTGTGAGAGTGGCATTGGCTATATCTGCCTTCATTGTGCCATCTGAATCTGCCTTTAGTACTAGAGGACAAGTGCTTCATCATATCACAATTGCTTATCACCTAAAATAGTGGAAGCACTTGTGTCCTTAGAAGATTGGCTGAAAGGATCACCTAGACCATTGCCATTAAAAGAGAATCTTGAAGAGATTGACAAAATTGAGCAAGGTGAGATAAAAAGATATATTTAATATAATATTATTTCTTATTTGATTATGATCTTGTTTATTTTTGTTGTTTTGC
Organism: Glycine latifolia; assembly: GCA_013407115.1. Lineage (NCBI taxonomy): Eukaryota > Viridiplantae > Streptophyta > Magnoliopsida > Fabales > Fabaceae > Glycine > Glycine latifolia. Next base: position 88,988 of record QARZ01000537.1, read on the forward strand.
AGAAGTGATCTCCCCACAATTTGCAAACTCGACCCATGTTATTATGGATGAAGACTGAAGTAAGATTTACTTTCAGTACTTCAATACCGACAACATTTATTCACTACTAAAAAAATCCCTTTTTTTACGATGCGCATTCAAAGATGGTTGTAGCAAAACCATCTTAGAAATAGAAGTAGTGGCAGTTTCGTAAATACTTGAAAAATTTCAAAGACAATTTTTGTATAACCGTCTTCGAAAAAAGTGTTCAATGACGGTTTCCGTAAAACCGTCTTTGAAAACAAGTCTTCAAAGACGGTTTTTGAAAAACCGTCTTTGAAAATCTTGCGTTAATTCAAAATACAACATTTGAATCAAAGACGGTTTTTGTTAAACCGTCTTTGAAAACAGGTGTTCAAAGACGGTTTCGTAAAAAGCGTCTTAGAATTGAATACATTTTTACTTTTTATACCCTCCCTTCCATCATCCTCCCCCTCTTTTAAATTTTTGAAATTTGAATTTAAAATTTAAAACTAAAAACGAAAATGGAAAACTGCCCAAATCTTCTTTAATCATAGTGTTGGTTAACACATAGTGTAGGTATCAAACATTTTCGTTTTCGAATTCCTCCATCCACTCACACCGTAAGGAAACTAGTAATCATACATGAGCATCCATTGAACAGCTTTTATCGAACCCAAGGAGTATGTATTAGAACGTGTTACCACCACCGGTAATAAAAGAAGGCATGGGCACAACGGGTGGCGCCGCTCCAAGTAAGGTCCCCACCATGTCCACCCTCACTTGCATCTTATTAAAGTCCCCAATGGTCGCCACTACCATATTCAGATCCCTCACCATCGCTCCACTCAAAACAGTGCCGTTTTCAACTGAACCTGGGAGGCTCGTGCTGTCGACGAGCATCACGTTCAAGGCTGACACCAGCCACTCGCCGTGCTGAAACCCCAGGAACACCCTCCACGACTTCAGCTCCTCTAGCCCATTGTTAAGCACCATCAGCATCGATGAGAACCGATATGGCTGCTTCGTCGGGTCCGTGGTAAAGACTATGAATTTGGAAACCCCTATTTGCTTATTACTTCGTCGGGTCCGTCGGATATGCATTTGGTTTGTGTTTTGTTTCATTTTCAGTTGATAGATATGTTTTCACTATGAATAGAAAGTGTCATGGTTATTTTCATTGTTTCCTGAATTTACCATGAAAATGGAAAATCAATAGAATCTTCTTTTCACCATTTACTTTCTTGAAAATGAGAAGCAAAATCCAAAAATATGGTCTTTTTTTAAACCCCAATGTTTAACTAAACTTTAATCAGACTTGACTTGAAATTTAGAGGTAGCACTAGCACTGACTCTTCAAGTTTCTAATGTTTTAGGAAATGCAATGGCTGAGCTGGGAAGGCTACTAATGTATGAAGCTTCACAGAATTGGTTGGTTAGTTGCTATTTCATAGTTCATATCCTTGCTATAGTTCTCATTTTTTTTACTTGAATTTTTTTTTTCTTGTTCCTACAATTTAATTTGATATTGTTGCAATCTTATTTTTGTTTCTATAATCATAAAATTTGGTGATGGACATTAACTTCATTTTGTGACAAACAATATCAACTGTGGTCTTGATTCTTGGTAACTTTCTTCCCAATTTGATTTTATCTTCATGTTCATAGAGAAATGTGGTTTATAGAAACTTAAGTAATGCTTACTACCATGACAAATCTCTTTGAGAAATAAACTAGCGATTAATTGATTAGAGGATATTGTCTTTATGAGTGAGGGTTTTGCAGATCTAATATTAATATTTTATTGTTTTGTATTTTCATGTCCACAGGGATTGTTTTTCTTTCTTGTGTGTAAAAATATGAAATTTATCAAAGATAAAAGAACTGCAAGGACAAGGAATCCTTCAATACATAAATAAAAAGTCTAAAAATAACTAAAACGACAAAGCACTTCAATGTGTCTAAGCTTATAAAAAGACTATGAACTGAATGCAAAAATAAGCCTAATGAAGTTATCTTCTCTACATTAAATTTGCCAGAAAGCACTTTAGTATTTATCATGTTATACTCCTAATAGCTGTCATCTATGGGATGTAGCTATCTACAAGTCCTGATTGGTCTTGAGCTTTCAATGTACCATTGGTTAAATGAATTTTGTATCCATTGTTCAAAATAATTTATCTAGAATGTAACTTAAAATATCTACGTTATAGTTTAAGTGCTTGAAGTCAGCCACTAGATGTTGGTCACCTTTATTATATATTGTTAAAACAGCATATGTAATTTGATCTTTGAACAATCCTTGTCAATTTAAAACTTGTTGCTCCGATGCATTGGACCTTAAATTTTCATTGGAAATGGTCAAGCATAATAATATCCCTCTCTGTACAAAATAGACCTGCCTCTATTGTACATGCCATTTCCAATGGTAAGATTATGGTTAAATCACTTTGAGCTCTTCCTATAATCTCATAAAATTGTACCTCTCAAATAGTTTTTTTTATTAACAAATATTAGTTTGTTAATTTTATTAAAACTGTCAGTTAAAAGATACAAATCCATAATCTATCTCTTTTTCCTTCACTTTTCTTTATAGTCTATACTTGTCTATTGAAATGATGCTTGGTAGGTCATCTTTTAAGGGCTAAATAGGTGTTAAGAGTTAAGACATAATGACATATGTCATGGGTCAATCTTGCTCTGGAGTCTGGACTTCAAATTATATTGCTTGGTAGGTAATGTTTTTTAAGGGTTAAATAGGTGCCTGGTTGGGTTGTCTTGAACAATACTTGTTGAAGATAACAAAATTTGTTTAGCTTATGTATGATAAATAGGCTTTGAGGGAACGAAATAATCTAGAAAGAGTAATCTTGCTGCAATAGTTTATTCAGCAAATAATTCCTCCTGAAGAATGTATTGAGGCCCTTTATTCATAAATTTTCCAAAAAAACTATGACAGTTGGATTCTTGAATCTAAGGCTTTCTTTTAATGCTAGTCCCTGAATCTAGAACATGTCACTTATTAACAGTTGAAAGATTTCAATGTTATTTCTTATTCCCAATTAATAGTTTTGTCCACCTCCCATTGTCACACTCATGATCTTGGATTTACACTTTTTCTCATATCTTATTTGCTTTCAATGTTTATAGCCCACCGTTTCTAGAGAGATTCAATCACCAATGGGTGTAGCCTTAGTGGAATTCATTGATCCAAGGGTGTAACGCCCTGAAATTTTGATAATTGAAACTAGATGTTTGATTTATTTGTTGTGTTATTTGATTATTTGATAAGTTTAGATTATTTGAAATGTTGTGTGAATTATTCTTGTTCAATTGCTTGGTGTGGATGTTAAGTTATGTGGAGTTTGTTTGAATTGCGTTGAAATTGAGTGATTTTGAGTTTGACCCAAAACCTATTTTGGTAAAATCAAAATTTTGGATCGGTTAACCGTTGGATTGCCTTCAAATTTTAAAAGTAGGTTTCTAACCCAAATATGCAAAGTTTAACCGTTGGGTCAGCTATAGATATAATGTTTTCATAGCAGCAGTGAAATTTCAAAATTGGGTCAGCTCGTCTAGGCGAGCCAAAATGCGAGCCAAAATTCACCTGGGAAAGTAAAGGCGGTTATAAATTCGCACAGCAACATCAAGAGCACGAAAAACCACCTTCATATTCCCCAAAATAGCCAGCCAACCCCTCCTCATCCTCCTCCACCAACCACGACCATCGGTGACTGCCATGAGCCGCCATTTCTTGTCGTTGAACCATTGCACGGAGAGGAACACTGTAATCGGAGCGGAATCTTCAAAACTCAACTTGATGATTCAGTAGAGAACGGAGCCTCCAATCTTCCCTTCGCGGTTTCTTAGATGTAACCTTGTTTTATATGCCTTCTCCTAGCTAGTTTGAAGCCTCTCTTGATATCTCTTGTAATTTGGATACCATTATTGGGTGTTTTTACACTTCTTTTGAAAACCTTTTGAAAGTGAGACGTTGTAAAAGTTTCCTTTTTATAATATTGATGTCATTTTTGTGACCTCCGTTGAGCTCCGGTCACATTGGCATGATCAGAATTTCAAAATGATGTATTTTTTATGTGATGTATTTACTATTGATGTATGCTTGTTTCTGTTGTGTGCTCGTTTTCAAGAAAAATTGTGTTTTTAACTAATGGGATGCAATGAATTTATTATTGATGGATAAAATTGTGAATGATGTTGTTGTTGTGATGATTGGATTTGTGGGAAAAGTCTTAATTACAGAGGAGACTCTGCACAAAATTTTATAATACATTCTTTTATTTAATTCTTTATTAAATTTTTAAATGGGCATAAGAGTGTGTTTTATATATTGTAGTCCTTCTCTTTAATTTAGAATTTTCCTAAAAATATCAGTCTTGTGGTAGATGAATTGTGAATGTATGAAATTTGGGTTGTCTGAAGACATGGGGAGTGTGAATCTCAGGCATATGTATTATGTATAGATGTGAAATGTGATTTCTTGTGATGTCATTGATGATATTGAGATTGAGATGCCATTGATGTTGATGATGTTGAAATGAAATAATGTTGATGTGGTTGATGATGTTGAAATGAGATAATATAGTTGATAATATGGAAATGAGATGATATTGAAATAAAATGTTGATGTTGTTGATGACATTGAGATGACATGATGTTGATGTTGATAATGACATTGATGAGAGATAATGTTGATGTGACAATGTCATTGTATGCTATGGATACACATGGATACACTTAGGGGGTGCATGACTGGATATCCCTGCGGGGAAGGACTGGTCTCTATCCATGGTCAGTGCATTGATGAGCCCATGGTTGTATACTATATATGTACATGTGAGGTGCAGTGACCTGTTGGATATCCTTGTGAGGAAGAGTTGGTCCCTATCCACAGTCAGTGCATGGATGAGCCCATATTTGTATGTTGTGGATGTTCATGGGGGGATGTGTAACAACCTAAACTATTCTAGATGATTTTAATTTTATTTCATTTTTTAAAGAATGCATCTTAGTTTTAGGGTTAAATTTTAAGAAATGTTTATTAGAGAAAAATTGTACAATGTATAACTTATGTAAGTTGTAATATAATTTATTATACATAGACACAGTCATTATTACATTATTCACTACTATCAGTCATCAAGTTTTTCATACATTACCATATAAAACATGTTAGATTAAACTAGTTATGATCCTTATTTATTTTACATAGGTCTATGTTAATACTTCCTCCATCATCTTAGACATTTTTGTCTAGGCTTTCTTCTACATCAGTCTCGCCATTAAAATTCATATTTCCTCCAAGATCAAGTACAACAGGAAAACGGTGGCTAGAGGAAATATATATGGGCTCCAGAGGCGGATCATGATAGCCTTGCATAAAAGGATCATTTGGATTGAACATATTATTTAATACAGACACCGGGAAATGTATGCCAAAATATACATACGTATTACAGGATGCATCGTAAGAACATAACAATTTATATCTTCATCAAGATACTAGTCCCACTCTAAAGCATCAAGGAAGAGGATCATGGAGGCCATCTATAAAATAAATGAAACAAATTTTGTGAGAAATAAAATTTCTCAGTAGGCAAAATCTAAACCATCAAAACACGTTAGTACGTAAGTAAATCATTATAAAATAATTATGCAAATTATATGAATGCATGAAATGAATTTTTCCAGGTGCATATGGCCTCTAAATCTCGTGTAGGAGTGCTGCAGCCGTCTTACACTAGTCATGCATGTCTTTCCATGTATTTGCACTTGGTCTCTACATCTTGTACTAGATGTAGTATCATAGATTTTGTTTCACAAATCTCGTACTGGACTTGGAAACATGAATCAATCATAACTACATATCAAAATCCCTTATTCACATATATTCTTATGGAAAATATTTCCATCATAACATCATACGTACCAAAAGTATGGTTAAATCACCATACATTATTCCAGAAAAATCATACCAACTTGGGCAGGATAATTGAATACCCTCAAGCTACAAAAATCATGTTAGTAATCTAACTACTAAACCATAATACATCTCATCTTTCTTAATGATATATGGTTAACTATTGTAATAAACATATGTTGACTGTTTTAATCGACTATCACACTTCTGACTTCGATTACATAAGATTGGTATCTATAAGGACGGAGATTGACCGGGAAGCTGGGTTGGTATAGCCGGAATGTACTACCCAGGGCTGAATTTCTATAAGAAAGGTCATTGACCAAGTAAGCGGAATGCATGTAGCTTGTAACCGAGATAGGTATAGCAAGGGTTGAGTGTAGTTGGTAACCGGGATTTTCGGGATGAGTTTAACCTGATTGGTTGTAATGAGGTAATTATATCCAGGATGGCCAGGATGAGTTGAACCTGGATGGTTACAACATGGATATTTATATCCGGAATGGCCGGGATAAGGTTTAACTTAGATACTTATAACATGGATAGAGGGATCCGGGATGACCGGAGTAAGCTTTTACTTGAATAAATTGGATATTTATATCCAGGATAGCCGGGATGAGGTTAACTTGGATGGTTATAACACACACAGTGTATCCGAGATTAATATAACATGCGTAATGTATCCGGGATGTCCGAGGTAAGTTTGACCAGGATGGGTATACCATAGGTAGTTATATACAGAATGGACGGGATGTGTTTAGCATAGATGGGTGTATCATAAGTAATTGTATCTGGGATAGACGAGGTAAGTTTAACCGGGATGGGTATATCATAGGTAGCCAGGATAAGGTTTAACTTAGATGCTTATAACCTGGATAGAGGAATCCAGGATGGCCGGGATGAGTTTTAACTTAGATGCTTATAACACGGATAGAGAGATCCGGGATGGCTGGGATGATTTGAACCAGGATGGTTTATATCTGGGATGGTTACAATATGGGTAGTGTGTCCGGGATGGTTACAATATAGGTAATGTATCTGGGATGGTTACAGTATGGGTAGTGTATCCGGGATGGTTACAATATAGGTAGTGTATCTGGGATGGTTACAGTATGGGTAGTGTATCCAGAATGGTTACAATATGGGTAAGGTATCCGGGATGTTCGGGGTGTGATTTAATATAGATGGTTATAGCAGATAGTTATGTCCGGGATGGTCGGGGTATATACACTCTGAATGGTTATGACGTATATAGCTGTGTTCGGGCTGGTCGGGGTATGTACATGCTGGATGGAATATCATTAGTTGTGACCGGGATGACTAGGGTAGGTGCACTTGGGATGGTTATAGCTTATATAGCTGTCCAGGTTGGTCGGGGTATGTTCATTCGGGATGGAATATCATTAGTTGTGACCGGGATGACCGGGTTTCGCTATTTTTGTACTTAAAGTAATCATCACGTACCATCTTACTACATCATCCTCAAATTTAATCTTCACATTTTTTAACCATTTGTCTCCATACCATTCAAACCTCTACTTCCAAAAATTAATATTAACCATTTCTATAAATCATCAAATCACTCCTCAAATCATCGTGTGTAACTTCCAATATCACTAATATTCCAACTTATAAATCATCACCTATTCTATGGTTAAAATCAACGTATTCTCATCGCAAAATATTCCTTTAAAACATAGATTTCCAGCCTAAATAAAACTATAAGTCTGCCCAACTAAGCATATAATTTATTTTAAACAAATACTTAATTAGAGATTGAAGCCTAGCCTACCTCAAATGAGTTTGATGCTTGAGAAGGAATGAAGTAAGGGCTATCTTCCTTGGAAAATACTCTAGGAAATGAGATCTTGAAGTAGGAAATGGCTGATTGGTGAGATAGAAAGCTTGGTGTAGGAGCAAGTGGTAATATGATATATTTTGAAGATGAGATTTACGTGCAGAAATTTTGAATGCCAAGGCTATTTATACTACTTTAATTGGTTCAGTTTTAAGGATTTTAGTTGGCTTAAAACTGATTTTAGAGGTTAGTTTGGTTAGGTTTTAACTAAGTAATTATTTCATTGGGGGATATTATGCCTAAACCTTATCTTACGTACTAGATCTTTTCTTTAAAATATTCTTTCCCATATGCACGTGGAGCTTGGCTGAAGATATTCACGTCATTAGGAAAATATATCTGCTGCACCAATTCTTTAATATTTTAAAGAAAGATTCCATGCATTAATGACTATGAGGTTAGGTGGAAAGCTTAGTACAAATGACAAATTTTGATTGGTTCTATAATATTTGGCTGAGATTATTCATTGCAGCTTATTCTCCTAAGTTTCTATGTGAATGGTCTTACAAGATGCTTCAAGAATCTTGGTTTCAACTATCATTATACTTCCATAATTCAATATAAACTTAAGATATAATTTTGAGGATGTTACAAGATGCATGACTAGATATCCTTGCGAGGAAGGGTTGGTCCCTATCCATGGTTAGTGCATTGCTGGTGCCCATGTTTCATACTTCATAATTGTATGAATGGAAATAAAATGAAGGCAATGTGTACCTATGGTTTTTTTATGGGCTAAAAATGCGGGTACTAAGGGGCCACTCAGTTTGGAATTCCCTTGTGACTCTGGCTGATCACCATGGGGGGAATGGCCAATGCACGATAGGGTGTGTAAGGACCCTCCCTGTGGCGCGGCTGGCGCCAGATCCCACGCGGATAGCGCCAGCATTTTCAGAGGAAAACCCTGTGAAGGGTATGGCGCGGACAGCGCCAGATCTGGCGCGGGTAGCGCCAGGTTTCCTGGAACATGGCGCGGGTGGCGCCATGTGTGGCGCGAGTGGCGCGGGAAGTGGCC
>QARZ01000537.1:112801-170978 GCA_013407115.1 Glycine latifolia
AATCAATATCAAAACAAGCACCCACAAAGCATCAAGTCAATCAAAATTCACACTTGCAATTCTCCAAAGAATGTACATATAATCAATTGGATTCATGATGACATCTACACCACATCCACCATAATATCAAACAGGGGAGCTCATGTCTCAATTAAAACAATTCCAAAATAAGTGAACCCATCATCATAATAAGGTAACCCCAAAATCAGCATGCACACAAGTATAAAGAAAGTATTAGCTAAATTAGAATTCCCAGATTTAGCTTAAGTAATATCTCTAAAGTGTTTGTCCTAATCCCCTAAGCTATCCTTGATCACAATTCATGTTCACAACTATTACTCACCAATGGAAGGGATTACTAAAGTCTATTCAATCAATCAACTTCAACCACGAGCAATTTTCCTCAACCAAAACAGTACTATACCAGTAGTAAAAAAAATGACTTAGTCTAATTTACGATTTTAATTGCAGGAACAGATATATATAACTCATACCAATCTCACAACAATAATATCAAGCAACAAAATATGTGCTTCAGTTAACCAAAAACCTACACTTCGAAAATGATAACCCAAATCAATATTCAAACAAGCACATAATGTCTAGACCAATCATAATTCCCAGATTTCATTTGAACACCCTGAATCATTCAACAATTTAGGATTGAGACACCAAACTAACTTAACAAGGTAATTACAAACAAGGTTATCCAACATCACCCAAATGTTAGCATGTATATTGAACAAATAACCATCAGACAAAGCCTAATATGTGAAATAAACTGTCATTGACTAGATTTCCAACTGACGCTAACCGCGCCAGTGCCAGCGCGAGTAGCGTGGGCTGCAAATCCATTCGTTTTCTTCAATACTTATACCTCAGCTTCACAACTCACACTTGCTCCCTATGCAATCAATGAACTCCGAACAATGAAGAAACATACCTTTTCGCCAACCATTAAGCCTCAGTGAAGTGATATGAATGAAAGCTTCAACAGAACTCAAACTTGTGCAACAATGGTGAAAGGAGGCTGAATTGCTAATGCAATTAAGGGTTAGGGTTTTATAATGGATGAGTTGAATGCTTTAAAGCGTAATGTAAGCAATGAGATTAAATGAGATTGAATGAGGTTGAGGGAAATGAGAGAAATTTAGGGAGAAAAGTGAGGGGGTGCTTTTTTTGAGTTGAGTTTCCTTTTTATAAAAACCAGAACGACGCCCTCTCGGGAATCGGGCCACAACCAGCGCTAATCGCGTCAATTGTGAATACAGGGCTGTCATTTCAAACCTGTGGCGCGACTAGTGCCATTCACCATGTGAATCGCGCCAGAAGACTCAGGTGGGCACTTGGATTCGAACCATTCGTGCTAGTGGTGTGAGTGGCCACGCGATCAGCGTGGGGAATTCGAACCTCTGGCACGACTAGTGTGGGAATCCACATGGATAGTGCCACAATTGTAATTTTGTTTATTGGACTCGAATATGTGGCGCTACTGGCGCCATATGCCACGCGGTTAGCGCCAGGATTGAAATTATGGTTTCCTGATTCGAACTTCTGATGCTACTAGCGCCAGGGGCCATGCGATCAGCGTGGATAATTCGAATGCCTTGGTCATTTTTAAAGCATCTGGTGCTATTAGCGCGGGTACCCACGCGATTAGCGTGGAGAGGCCGAATGCTCAACAACATTTTGCAAAGCTTTTTACTATTTTATATCTCAAGCCAAACTAAATAGATGTAGTAATACCAACAATATAAAACTAAAATTAAAATTGACAATGAAATAAACAATTCAACTAACTAACTAACACACATAACATCATCCAAAATAAATAAGAAGAACTTTAAACATTAAACTATTAATTAATCAAAAACCTGCATAAATTAAAAACAACAATTTAAAAGTCTTGGATTGCCTTCCAAGTAGCGCTTGTTTAACGTCACGAGCTTGACGTACCAACTTTTAATCCTCATGTGAATTCAGCAGGATAGAAACTACATTCCTATCCACTTGCCCTCCAAAATAGGGTTTCAATCTGCACCCGTTAACTTTAAAAGACCTATCATTATCTAATGGGGAAATTTCTATTGTTCCATAAGGATAAACCTTTCGCACCATGAATGGACCAGACCAATGGGATTTTAACTTACCTGGAAAAAGCTTCAGGCGAGAATTATAGAGCAATACCTGTTGTCTTGTGTAACGACCCGTCTCATCACTACGATATCAATAACTCTTAAAGGTGCAAATCTCAAATTTTAATAAAAACTCCATTAATTTGATTATGAAAATGATGGTAAATTTTTCGCGATAATACAATTATCATACATATATTACAATTACATAATTAAACACATATGTACATATATATATATATATATTAAATCAATACATGTCATCCATATGTTAGAACTTCCTTTAGTTTTACATATATATACACCTGAAATTACATATTTAACACATAGCCAAATAACTAACTAAGAAATAGTTGATTAACAAAACACAACTCTTATTCCAAAAAGAAATCCAACGTCATCACGTCGGCTTGGCGGCTCCAATCAAAAAGAATCTTCCTCCAGAGTCACCTAAGGCTGCTCATCTACTCACACGAACGAAGGTTCGCGATCATCACAGGTACCAACCACACGGTACAACAAACGCAAGGGTGAGTTTATTATATAAAACCAACAAGTAATAGATATCAGTAGTTAGAAAAGGCAATCCAAAACATCACAATATCATCACAACACCCAATTGTTTCATCACGCAACAAACAGGTACAATCATCCAAATACATTCCACAGTCAACCTAAAATGCTTAGAATGATGCATGCTCCTGACTCATCTCTCAGCATGCAATGTGGTACCATCCCAAAAATAGTCCAACACAGGGAGATGATGCAGCAGGATGTCAGGGTCACTCTGTCGTGCACAGGCCGCTCCCCCCACTAGTGATCAGCCATGGGTCTCAATAAAGGAGTTCCAAACAATTGTGCCCCCCCAGTACCTCCGTACTCTGCAGCCAATCATCCTATTTCCATAAAACAAATGAAGTATGTCACATGGGCATCATCAATGCATGACCCGGCCAGGAACAAATCCTTCCTCACAAGGGTGACCCGCCATGCACCCCCCATGTACATACATACCGCCCCAACATGGGCTCACCAATGCACTGACCGTGGCTAGGAACACATCCTTCCTCGCAAGGGTAACCAACCGGTCACTGCATCCCACGTGTACATATATAGCATACTGCCATGGGTACCATCAATGTATGACCTGGCTAGGAACAAATCCTTCCTCGCGTCGCAAGGGTAACCCGTCATACACCCCCCATGGGTATCCATGTATATCCACACACAATGACATTGTTCACATCAACATTATCTCTAATCAATGTCATTATCAACCTCAACATCATATCATCGTAATATCATCATCATCCATATCAATATCATCTCATTTGAACATCATCAACTACCTCAATGGCATCTCAATTTCAATATCATCAATGACATCACAAGCAATCACATTTCACATCTATACATAATACATATGCCTGAGATTCACATTCCCCAGGTCTTCAGACAACCCAAATTTCATACATTCACAATTCGCCACCATATCACAAGACTGATATTTTTAGGAAAATTCTAAATTAAAGAGGAGGACTACAATATATAAAACACACTTTTATGCCCATTTAAAAATTTAATAAAGAATAAAATAATAAAACATATTATAAAAATTTGGGCAGAGTCTCCTCTGTAATTAAGACTTTTCCCAAAAATCCAATCATCACAATAACAATATCATTAACCCAATAAACATATATCTCATTGGAACATTATTTCATTCAGACATCACCAATCACATAAGCATCACCTCATCTAAATCATCACAAATCATGTAAACATCATCAATCATTTCCATGGTATTTCAATTTCACTGTCATCTACAACATTAGTAATAAATACACCGCATCCCATTAGTTAAAAACATCATTTGTCTTGAAAACAAGCACACACACAAGGACAAACACACATCAATCACAAATACATTGCATCCCATTAGTTAAAAACGTAGTTTTTCTTGAAAACCAGCACACAGCAGGGACAGGCAGATATCTTCATAGTTGGACTCCCTGGCCCCCAACTATGGTATCTAAACTATACTTAAATAATAAACTCCCCTTACCTAACTAGGAGTTCTCCTGTTAAAACCTCACAGTGTTGTTTTGGAGATCCTTTAATACACGTGTTTTCGTCCAAACGCAGAGCTCTATATACCAAATTGAAGACAATTTAATATAGATTTCCAAGGTAAGATCAACATTAACATTTGGGGTCAAATACCCACTCAAATCTAAAAAGATATCATTTTGAAATTCCGATCACACCAATGTGACCAGGGTTCAACCAGGATCGCAGAAATGATATCAGTTTCATAAAAAGGAGACTTTTACAACATCTCATTTTCAAAGGATTATCAAAGGAAGTGTAGAAACAGCCAATAACGGTACCCGAATCATAAGAGATATCAAGAGAGGCTTAAACTAGCTAGAAGAAGACAAAAGAAACTAAGATTACCTCAAGAAAACCAAGAAAGGAGGATTGGGAGCTTCATTCTCTACCGAAACTTCAGGAAGAGTTTCGAAGATTCCGCTCCGATTAAAGGGTTCCTCTCCGTGCCGGGGTCTCGTGGCAAGCAACGGCAGCTCGTGGGTGTCTCTGATGGCTATGGGTGGTGGAGGAGGGTGGTGGGGGGCTTGGATCTGTTTGGAGGAGGAAGAACCTCCATTTTCATAACCTGGAAGCTTAAAAATGTATTCAGCACCACCTCCACTCGCCCAGGCGACCAAAAATTCCTGCAAAACTCGCCTGGGCGAGTTGACCCAATTCTAGAATTTTCTGCTTTAGTGAAAAATTAATTTCTCACGTTCTAGATAATATTTTGGTAATCCCAATGGTCAAAACTTACATATGTGGGTTAGAAATCTTATTTTAAAAGTTTAAAACAATCCAACGGTTAACCAGTTCACAATAATGATTTTAATAAAATAGGTTTCGGGTCAAACTCGTAATCACTCAAATACAGCGCATCTCAAACAAACTTCACATAACTTAACCTCTATATCAAGTAATTGCACATGGATTATTCACATAATATTTCAACTAATCCTAATTAATAAATTAATCAAATCATACAAGGAATAAATCACATATATTTTAAGTTACCGAAATTTCAGGGTGTTACATCCTGACTCAAATTCTTTTGGGTGAATTTTATTATCATGCCACTTCTTGGTCTTCTCCTTATAAATTCTAGCATTCTCATATGTAGCTAACCTGAACTCATCAAGCTCATTTAATTGCAATAGTCATTTTTCATTAGCTTTAGAGAGTTCAAAGTTTAAGAATTTTGTGGCCCAAATAGCCTTATGTTCCAATTCAATCGGGAGATGACAAGACTTACCGTACAGAAGTTGGAATGGTGACATACCTATAGGTGTTTTGAATGCAGTCCGATATGCCCACAGTGTGTCATCAAGCTTCCGGGCCCAATCCTTCCTAGAATTCCCAACTGTCTTTTCTAAAATTCTTTTTAGCTCTCGGTTAGAAATTTCTACTTGCCCACTTTTTTTAGGATGGTATGGTGTGGCAACTCTGTGATAGACTCCATATTTGGCAAGCAAACTTGCAAACTGTTTATTGCAAAAGTGGGTTCCTCCATCATTGATAATAGCCCTCGGTACTCCAAAGCGAGTGAAGATATTTTTCCGCAAGAACGACACTACTAATTTCGCATCATTGGTTAGCAAAGCCACAGCCTCTACCCATTTAGACACATAATCAACCACAACCAAGATATATTTATTAGAATATAATTTAGGGAAAGGTCCCATAAAATCAATTACCCATACATCAAACAGCTCAACTTCTTGGATGTTATTCAGTGGCATCTCATCTTTATGAGAGATATTTCCTGTCCTCTGACAATTATCACATTTTTCCACAAAATCTCTTGCATCTTTGAATAGTGTTGGCCAATAATAACCACATTGCAAGACCTTTTGTGTTGTCCTATTTCCTCCAAAGTTTCCTCCGTAATCCGAGGCATGACAATGCCAAAGGATTTTAGGTGCCTCTGACTCAGTTACACATCTGCGAATCACCCTGTCAGTACATTGAAAATAAAGGAAAGGGTTATTGTTAGTTTGGGCCTTGAAGCTCGAAGGCATGTGAGAAGAAAACAAAAAAAAAAATTCAAGCGGAAACACACATACCACACAAGAATCATTCTTTAAGACATAGATGTTACCTTGTTTATATTCGAAACTTGATGATCAAGGATAGGCTTGAAGATACAAGCCCTCTAATGTTGATCCACACCACTTCTTGTCAAGACTCAAGAACACTTCTTGAAGACCACAAACAAACACCAAAGGAGGCAGGCTAGGTACACCAATGGAGAGGAAGAAGGTTAGGTTTCAAAGTGTTTTACTTATCTAAGAGACTCACCAATAGATGATATTGGTGGCTGAATTTTTTGTCAAAACTCACACAAGGGCACGTGAAAGTGGAGGAAGGTAGATAGATTTTTTTTCAAAAAAAAAAAAACAATTAGAGAACTATGATCACAATAGCACACTTTATAGAAGAGTTTGAGTCAATTTTTTTTAACCAAAAAATCTGATTATGAAGCATCCCACACGTGAAGAAAATATAAAGTTGTTGTATTTCAAAAATTGCCAACAACCTCCTATCATATCCTCCTGAGACCAAGTCAATTACTTGGGAATTATTTTGCCAAATAATAATTAAATATCAGCCATATGTAAGCCCCATAATCAGCCCTCAAACTTCTTCCTAAAATCTAGGACATGATCATGATAAGATGCTAGTTGAATTCAAATTCAAATCTAGCTCTTAACTTCTCCTTTTGATATGAAACTAACTACTATAGTTAATTCAAATATTTAAATTCAAATATTTAAATTCAAAATTTAAATTATCAAAATTAATTTAACTATTTCAATTAATTAATAATGTCTTGGACTATCCAAGCCCATTAACTCCATTCATGCGCCCCTCTCTCTTTAAGATAAGTATCCAAACTCTTTCTTGGGCCAACAATTATTATTTGGCGCAAAACCTTTAATGCTATAATGTCATGACAATAAAGTTTTAGTGTGTGACCCATTAAGCCCAACATAGCTATTGACATAAATGAGTTTGGGCCCAACAAGGCCACTACCCATTTAATGACAACACAGAGCACTAGCAATGCTTTGTTGCCCTAGAACTAGTTAGGTAAATGATAAGATCATCCTATTAAATCTATTTGGTTTCCATATGTATTTCTTTTCGTCTCGGTTACCTTCCCATAAAACCTAGGGTAAGGAAACGTATCAGTGCGAGCTATACCCTTATAGATTCACCCACGACTTTAGCTAAGACATCTCCATGTCTATAGCTCATGAGGTCTTTACCTTGTATCTGCATACAAGTAGATAAGTCGTGCTAGTCTTACCCGAGATCACTGATCCCCATTCTCAGTGTCTCTAGACCAGGAACTTAAAATTTAGGAGTAGACATCTGGTATCCTTGAATCCTCATGATCGTGATCCCATCACTGATATTCAAGAGATACCTATTCTATTCCAAGGGTTTTATCCAGTTACTCATATATTAATAATGATATCTAGACAGAATATGAAACAAGATAAAGAGCACTTATAATTTATTCAAGACAATATTGAAAAGTACATGTATGTCCTAATCTAATGAAAAGGTTGTCTTTAAGACATCCATATACTAACAGTTATCCCATAAATACCTCTTCGCATCATGAAGGAACTTCTTTTTCTGTTGCCAATTGAGATCCTCAGGCATTACACCTACAACTTTGTAGTTGGCCATCTCTACAAACCATAGGCTCACTTGATCACCCCCTAATCAGGAAAAGATTCATTGATTTCCACCTCGGGTCCATCTTGCAAACTCTTTTCTTGAATCCTTGACAAGTGATCAGCTACTTTGTTTTCCACCCCGGCTTTATCCTTGATTTCCAAGTCAAAGTCCTGAAACAACAGCATCCAATGCAACAATGGCTTTGCATCTTGCTTAGTCATCAAAAATTTAAGAGCAGCGTGGTCAGTGTAAACAATAACTTTAGAACCAACCAAATAGGACCTAAATTTGTCTAATGCATACACTACAGCTAGCATTTCTTTTTCAGTGGTGGCATAATTAGCTTGTGCCTCATTCAAAATCTTACTAGTGTAGTATATAACATGTAGACGCTTATCCTTTCTTTGTCCTAAAACAACACCAATTGCATAAGCACTTGCATCACACATAAGTTCAAATGGTAAATTCCAATCAGCGGCCATTAAAATAGGTGCAGTAGTAAGCTTATTTTTCAATACATTAAATGCATCAATACAAGCTTCATCAAAACGAAATTCTACTCCCTTTTCAAGTAATTGGCTGAGAGGTTTTGCAATCTTGGAAAAGTCCTTGATGAACCTCCTGTAAAATCCTGCATGACCTAAAAAACTCCGCAAACCATTAACATTAATAGGAGGAGGTAATTTTTTGATTAATAATGATTTAGCTCTATCAACCTCTATTCTTTTTTCAGAAATTTTATGGCCTAAAACAATTCCATCACGCACCATGAAGTGACACTTTTCCCAATTTAGAACTAAATTTGTCTCTTGACATCTTTTTAAAACCTTAGCTAAATTAGCTAAACATGAATCAAAACAAGAGCCAAAAATGGAAAACTCATCCATAAATACCTCTAAACCCTTTTCTATCATATCAGAAAAAAAAAAGAAAGCATGCACCTTTGAAATGTCGCAGGCGTATTGCATAGGCCAAAGGGCATTCTTCTGTAAGCAAACACTCCAAATGGACATGTAAAGGCTATCTTTTCCTGGTCTTCTGGTGCTACTAGAATTTGATTGTACCCAGAGTATCCATCTAAAAAGCAATAGTAATCATGACCAGCTAACCTTTCTAACATTTGATCCATAAAAGGAAGTGGAAAGTGGTCTTTTCTAGTTGGCCATTGAGCCTCCTATAATCCACACACATCCTCCATCCAATGATAGTCCTTGTGAGAATTAAGTCATTATTGTCATTTTGAATGACTGTCATTCCACCTTTCTTAGGGACGGTTTGAACTGGACTCAACCATGCGGTATCTGAAATTGGGTAAATCATTCCTGCATCCAACAACTTCACCACCTCTTTTCTGACCACCTCTTTCATGGTGAGATTAAGTCTCCTCTGTGGTTGTCTCACTGGCTCCTTGAGTACTTTCAACAGCTGCTCTTCTTCATAGAACTCCAGCCCTCTATTAATAATGACAGGGTATGTCTCTTCGTCACCTAGAAACACGTACTTCAAAGTCTTCGGTAACTCTTTCAGCTCAACTTTCAATGCTCCAACTGGGATATCATCTTCCTTATTCTCAAGCACCTCCATTACTACTTCAAATTCCTCTTGTACGGTCTCTTGGCTTCGAATTTCCAGCTCTTCTTCAAGTTCCTGTTCCTCTGGTTGACCTGCATGAATTACAGTATCCAAAACATCTAGCCTAAAACAATCATGCTCATCAGATGGACTTTTCATAGCATCAAAAATGTTAAAAGTGATAGACTCATCATCCATCCTAAGTTCTAATTTCCCTTTTTCTACATCAATTAAAGCTCTAGCAATGGCTAAAAATGATCTACCTAAGAGAAGTGGGATTTCACTTTCACTATCCATATCTAAAACTATAAAATCTGCAGGAAAAATAAACTTATCTACTTTAACTAAGACATCCTTAATGACTCCTGTAGGCTTCCTCAATGAACGATCTACAAGCTAGAGAGAGACTCTGGTGGACTTTAATTCAGAAATCCCTAAGGACTTGCAAACTGACAAAGGCATTAAATTTATGCTTGCCCCCAGGTCACATAGAGCTCTCCCCACATTAATGTTCCCAATTGCAATTGGGATATTGAAGCTGCCTGGGTCCTTAAGCTTTGGTGGAAGCCTCCTCTGTATTATAGCACTGCACTCTTCAGTAAGTGCAATAGTCTCACATTCTTGCAACTTATGCTTCCTAGATAACAGTTCTTTCATAAATTTTGCATAGTTAGGCATGTTAGCTAAAGCTTCAGCAAATGGAATATTAATATGCAATTTTTTAAACATGTCTAAGAAC
Organism: Glycine latifolia; assembly: GCA_013407115.1. Classification (NCBI taxonomy): domain Eukaryota; kingdom Viridiplantae; phylum Streptophyta; class Magnoliopsida; order Fabales; family Fabaceae; genus Glycine; species Glycine latifolia. The sequence continues at coordinate 123,029 of QARZ01000537.1, forward strand.
CTGGCAAACTGTTTCTTTTGAGCTTGTTACTTGAGCTTCACTGGGTAAGGAGGCCTCTCAAAGTGGGAGAAATCCATTGGCTTCTTTGAAGGTGCAGAATTTTTCTCTGGCCTGTCTTGCTTGTTTGAAGGTACTTCTACCTCTCATTCCGCACCAACTGTGGTAGTTTCATCTTCAATTCCTCCTTGGCTTACCTTAGGCTTCTCTGGGGAAGTGATTACCTTCCCACTCCTAGTAGTAATTGCCTTTGCATGCTCCCTTGGATTCACAACAATGTCACTAGGGAAATGTCCTTGAGACCTTTCAGCTAGTTGCTTTGCCAATTGACCAATCTGATTTTCATGATTTCTAATGGATGCATCTTGATTTTTATGGTGAGCTCTAGTCTCATTAATGAAGGCATTGGTGGCCTGAATATGCTCATTGGTGGTCTTAGACAATTGTAACATAACAATTGTAACATAGCTTTCTCCAGCTCTGATGGCTCCTTAGGTGGAATAGGTGGAGGTTGTAAATAATTATTAGACTTGTAATCTAATCCACCACCTTGAATTCTCCTCTGAAAATTATTCCCCATAGCATTATTTTGATTTCTCTGAAAATTTTTTTGGGGTCTTTGATCATACCAGAGGCCATTCACCTAAACTGGATCAGCTCCTACCAATGTAGGACACTTATTAGACTCATGCTCACCTTGGCAATACTCACAAATAACAGGTTGCATTCTGCTGGATGAAACTTGAGCTGCAGAGACTTGGAGTTTATCAATCTTTGCATTTAATTTAGCTAACTACTGAGCCAATATTTTCTGTTCAGCTAACATTGCATCACTACTCCCCAATTGAATGACTTCTCTTTTGGGCTGAACTGGAATGCTTTCATTCTCATCACGGGCTAGACAATCAATCAACTCATAAGTCTGAACTGCAGTCTTTGATCTTATAAAACCACCAGCTGTGACATTAACAATAAGGCGTGATTCAGGTATCATTCCATTAAAGAAAATACGTACCTTTTTACCCACAGGCATGTCATATTGTGGACACCTCCGAATCATCTCTTGAAACCTATTCCAAGCTGCACATAAAGTTTCCCTCTCATTCTGAGTGAAATTGGTGATCTCATTCACCAACCGATTGTACTTATCCATCGAAAAATGTTGCAACTAATTCTTCCCAAGTGGTTATACTATTTGAGGTTTGTCTATCTAACCATCTAAGTGTTTTCCCTTTACCAGCAAAAGGAAATAACCTCAATCTTATAGCATCATCTGACACCCCTTGATGTCTAATGGTATCACAGATTCTCAGAAATCTGTCAATGAAGTCATTGGGGTCTTCGTTATCTTCCCCACCAAACTGACTGTGTTCCACCAATGTAATTAATGAAGGATGAATGTCAAAATGATTTGCTTCGATTAGTGGTCTTACAATACTGGAGTTTGGTCTAGTGAACAATGGAGCCAGAATATCCTCCATCAGTTCATCTTCTGGTCTTGGCTGATTATTTCCTCTGTCGGCCATTTCTAATTCTAATTCAGAGATTGAACCAAAATCAGAATTTTCTGCTTCTCTTCTTCTTTGTTTGGCTAGTCTCCTATTTCTTCTAACAGTCCTCTCTATTTCCAGATCGTACTGTAGATGATCAGGATTAACTATACCTTGCATAAACTAAGAAAATCAATTTAGTAACAAAAAAATTCCAATCCCGAAGATTAAAGTCGCTATAAAATTGGTGATTTCAATCCCCGGCAACGGTGCCAAAAACTTGTTGCGAAATCGGCAAGTGTACCGTTCGTTTCAAGTAATAAAGTGACTAAGTAAAGTATCGTCTCCACAGGGATTGAATGCAATCTTATCACAGCTTATTATCTTAGAAATTGGAAGACAAATAATAAGTTTGAAGAGAATATGGTTGTATTTGGAAATTACGCAAATTAAATAAATAACAGAAAATTGGCGAGAATTCAAAAACGAATTTTACTTAATCATTACGCAGTGATGAGAAATAATTGTGGTCATAACACATTCCCCTTTGTTCCCTACCTTCTTTACTTGAATTGGTTCTTAGTTTCAATTACTTCTAATTGTTCAGAGGATGTATTTTTGCATAATTAGTTAAATCCTAATCCCTTAGTCATTTAACCCATTAACCCAATTAGAAATCCTAATTCCTTAGTAATTCCCTATTAAGCTAAGCATTAAGAGAATACATCAAATAATTCTACAGTCATACATCCCTATCCCTAGGTAATGTAAAAGCTGTTATTTTAATGCTTTCAGAAATTAGAGTTCCAACATCCCTATTGTAAACACTAACCCTTAGAACTTTACTAGAATGGCCAAGTCCAGTAAAGAATAATCCAATGAAGAACAAAGTAAAATAAAACAATTATCATAATTTCATATTAATACCAATCAAGTTACAAAGGAGTTCACATTGGTTCTGGCTCTAACCACAATAATAGAAGTTAGCCAGGCATGCTCATAACTAACCTTAAGTGCAAAACTAGCATGTATCTAGGAGATAATTACAAAAAAAGTAGAAGAAGTATAAGCTGCTCCGTCTTCCTTTGATCTTCTCGTACAGACTCTAATCTTCCTCCCCCCATTTCTGTCTGTTTTTCTGTGTAAAAGTGTCTCTTTTTGTCTCCCACACGTCCATATATTTAATTAGAATAACAAGAACCTTTTTCCCAGCTATTTTCATGCCAAATCATTTAAAACAGGAAACTGCGTAACTGTGGTGAGACTAGCGCAGGGTCTCACCCTAATCACATGAGATAGTCGTGATGAAGGCTCTTCCTGACATCCTGGCGCAGATAGCGCGGAGGCTGGCGCAGATTGCATGGCATGTTCGAAAAGCCAGATTGCTCCTTTTTGATTCTTTTCCTCTCTTGTTGGTTCCTAAATAACAAAAATCGTAATAAATGAGATAATAAATAAATAAATAAATAAACCTAACTAACTCTAGCCTATATTACTAATTATTGAATGAATCATTAATCAATTAACCCTAAAAACTAATATATGCTAGCAGCATATCACACCTTATGCATCCAGGTCTCAAATAGATAAACTTAATATTGATGCTAAATATTATTTGTGGGATGATCCTTATTTATGAAGGTTTGGTAGTGACCAAGTGATCCGCAGGTGTGTACCAGATCATGAGATTCAATCTATTCTTCAGTTTTGTCAAGGCACACCTACCGACAGTCATTTTGGTCCTCAATGGACCACTAGGAGAGTATTGGACTGTAGGTTCTATTGGCCTACCATGTTTAGAGATGCTCATCACTTTTCCACTACTTGTGAGCAATGTCAAAGAGTAGGAGGGACCATTACACATAGGCATGAAATGCCTTAACAACACATTATCTTTTGTGAGATTTTTGATGTATGGGGTATTGATTTTATGGGTCCATTTCCTGTTTCTCATGGTTTTTCATATATTTTGCTTGATGTTGATTATGTTTCTAGATGGGTTGAAGCTATGGACACTAGAACTAATGATTCTAAAGTTGTTGTGGATTTTGTGAGATCTAACATTTTTTGCAGGTATGGTATACCTAGAGCCATTATTAGTGACCAGGGGAGTCATTTCTGTAACAGGTCATTGACATCCTTACTCCAAAAGTATGAGATTCTGCATAGAGTTGCTACAACTTATCATCTCCAAACTAATTGCCAAAATAGAGGTTTTTAATAGAGAGATCAAGCAAGGGTTGCAGAAGGTAGTACAACCTAACAGGAAGGATTGGAGCAAGCTACTTGAAGATGCTTTATGGGCTCACATGACCACTTACCGAACACCTTTGGGGATGTCTCCCTATAGAGTGATTTTTGGTAAGGCATGCCACCTTCTGGTGGAGATTGAGCATTATGCTTATTGGGTGGTGAAGAGTTGTAATATGACATTTGATCAAGCGAGTATGGAAAGGAAGCTTTAATTGCAAGAACTTAAAGAGATACACTTAGAAGCCTATGAGAACTCTAAGATATACAAGGATTTCAAGTGAAGAGGTTTCATGACTCTAGTGAAAACAATATGAATACACACAATAACCAAGAGGGGGGCTGAATTGGTTTAAGCATGGTCTTTTTAAAATCTTTAGAAAATCAAAGTTAAAGGATCTTTATCACAATTAAACCAAGAATGATTCAATTTCAATCAAACCACTCATCCGAAGAAAACAATTACAAAACTTAACTTGTCGAATAATATGGAATTCACCAAGAACCATAGATCAAGATAACAATAAAAGATTAAAGAATAAAGTTCAACACAAGAACTTATACTGGTTCACCTCTCTACAAGAGAAGGTAAATCCAGTTCTTCTAATCAAAACTAGATTAGAGTTTCACTATTCACAAATTTCAGTTCTTACAAGCTTTACAACAGTCACCATTTATCAAACCTAGATAAAGAATAGAAATCTAAAACCCTATTAGACTCCTAGTGATAAAGACATAGAGAACCATTCTCTACTCTTTCCTTCTAAAGAAACTCACTCTAGAAAAGGCTTCAAGAATCCTTTGTAATAGTTACAAACAACCAAAAATGAATTTACAAGCAAAGTTAATGGAGAGAGACAACCTGATGACCCAATGAATATGGTTTACCAATCATAGTTGAAATGAAAAACAATTTTAGAACTTCCTCTCCAAAAGATTCTTTGCAATATTGCCTAAGAAATCTTTCAATACACCATGAAGATTTGAATATGTTGCACAAGAACTTTAGAACTCAGAATATCCTTTCTCACTTTCAGAAGGCTTATGAAAACTTTGAAAATTTCGAATTATGTCTTGTGTTTATTTCAGAAAACCCTTCAGCTATTTATAAAAAAATAGTTGTAACTGAATGTAATCGATTAAAATATCAAGGTAATCAATTAAAACGTTCAATGTAATCGATTAAAATATTCTTCAGCTTTCTGCAAAGGATATATGAACAAAGTAGCCGATTATTTTGACCTGTAATCGATTACTACATGGATTTTCTATTTCATAAATGTACCAAGTAATCGATTATGAATAAGTGGTAATCAATTATCATAGTCAAGTCATGTTCTGTGTTTATACTGAGTAATCAATTACAGATAAGTGGTAATCGATTATCATAGTCTTGTCCTGTGTTGTGTTTGAACTAAGCAATTGATTACATATAAGTGGTAATCGATTATCATAGTGAAAAATCGTTTTTCCAAAAACATGAAATCATGAAACATTGACTTTGATGCAATCATGAAATCTTAAACCTTTTTCACAAACCATGTGCTTTTGTAAAATCATGAATGCAAATCAATGAAAGTTTATGCAATGCAATATGCAAAGGATCATAGGATGATTCTCTCCTACATTAAGCAACTACAAATGCCTTCACTTTAATGGCATGTACAACGCTAAAACACTCATCCATCTTCAGCATATATCTTGATTCATCTTCATGCTCCCCCTGTATCTAACATCTGGGATTCTTAGGAAGGAGCTCCATATTGGCCCAAAAAAGCTCTTGTTTAACTCTCGCCTCAAGCTTATTTCCGGTAAACTTTGATCTAGATGGGATGGACCTTTTGTTATTACTAATGTTTTTTCCCATGGTGCAGTCGAGATTAAAAATAAAGTTATCGGCAAGGTCTTCAAAGTGAATGGTTACCAACTCAAGCTATTTCATGAAAGCCCTCAAGTGGGGGAGGAGCTTATGGCAAACCTCTCTTTGGTCTTACCAACTTTATGTGATGATGTGCCTTGAATGGCATTTGAGGAGTTTCATTTTCCCTTATTTTCTATGTTGTCTCTTTGGTTGCATTTCATTGCATGCTTACATTGAGGACAATGTGCACTTTAAGTGTGGGGGAAGGATTTATAAAACTTGTTTTATTTGTTTTACGTCTCCATCTGTTTTCTATTTTTTTACTATTTTTAATACATCTTTTATCAATTCTGTTAGTTTCTGCATTTTTCTTCAATTCGTGTTTGTGTTTCTGTAATTTTTGTTCATTTTCTACAAACTATTTGATAAAATTCCTCTGTTGTTTATAAGTTGATTAAGTCAGGAACCAAGTTGGACTATATCTCTGAGTCTACCTAAGTTAATCTTGTGCTACAAAATTATCTTAGTTTTATTCGTTATCAAAACTGGCCCCATTGCCAGGGATACAGTTCATTGTGTGCCAACTTTAATCCACTCATAATTAGATAATAGTATAGGTACCATTGATATTAGTATAGTATAATTCCATCTGTCTACAAAAAAATCAATAATTTGTTTCTAGATAATAGATAAAAGATAAATATAGATAGAAGATAGATAGATATAGATAAGTATAGATGATAAAAAAAATTCAAAAATTTATTTCTAGATAATAGATAGAATATGGATAATAGATAGAAGATAGATAGATATAGATAAATATAGATAATAATAAAAAAAATTCAAATTTTTAATCTCCCAAAGTACAAGGAGAAAAGCAATTGTACTTTGCTTTCGAGTCAAAACCTTCTTTGTTTGTTTATATACAAAGACGATTTTAATGTAAAACTGCCTTCATTGCTTGTAACACCCTGAAATTTTGATAACTTAATATATATGTGTGATGTATTCCTTGTATTATTTGATTTCTTTATTAATTAGGATCATTTTAAATATTATGTGAATTATCCATGTGCCATTGCTTGTGTAGATGTCAAGTATGTGGAGTTTGTTTGAGCTGCGTTGTAATTGAGTGATTTCGAGTTTGACTCGAAACCTATTTTAGTAATATCACGATTATCGATTGGTTAACCGTTGGATCGTCTTCAAAAATGTGGGTTCCTAATCCACATATGAAAGGTTTGACCATTAGGATTGACCAAATAAAATTGGTAGAGTGAGATAATCATTTTTCATTGAAACAAATATTTTAAAATTTGGCCAGCTCACCTAAGCGAATTTTTGAAGGCTTTTTGGCTCACCTAGCCGAGTCAAGTCGGCATTAAATATGTCCAGCAGCCTCCAAATCACAAAAATGGCTTCCTTCTTCCTTAAAAACAGCTCCCAACCTCCCTTCCCTTCCTCTTCCACCACCCACAGCCATCGAAGACCACCACAAGGCACTGCCACTTCCCAATGGACCACCGCACGAAGAGGAACACTTTAATCAGAGCGGAATCTTTGAAACTCTTCTCAAAGTTTTGGTAGATAATGGAGGTTCCAAATCCTTCTTTCTTGGTTTCTTTGTGGTAACCTTGGTTTCTTTTGTCTTCTCCTAGCTAGTTTAAGCTTATATAAGTGTCTCTTGTGTTTTGGGTACCGTTGTTGGGAGTTTTACATTTCCTTTGAAAAACCCTTTGAAAATGAGATGTTGTAAAAGTATCATTTTTATGAAATTGATGTCATTTATGTGATCTTATTGAACCCCGGTCACATTGGTGTGATCAGAATTTCAAAATGATGTCTTTTGATATAAACTCCCAAAACACCCTTTTAGCCCCTTTTTTATTTGAGTGGGTATTTGACCCCAAATGTTAATATTGATCTTACCTTGGAAATCTATATTAAATTGTCTTTGATTTGGTATATAGAACTCTGCATTTGGACGAAAACACGCGTATTGAAGGATCTCCAAAACAACACTGTGAGATTTTAACCGGAGATCTCCTAGTTAGGTAAGGGGAGTTTATTGTTTAGTTATAGTTTTGGTACCATAGTTGGGGGCCAGAGAGTCCAACTATGAAGATAACTGTCTGTCCCTGCTATGTGCTGGTTTTCAAGAAAAACTGTGTTTTCACTAATAGGATGCGATGTATTTATGATTGATGTATGGTTGTTCCTATTGTGTGCTCGTTTTCAATAGAAACTGTGTTTCTAACTAATGGGATGCGATAAATTTGTTATTAATGGATAAAACTGTGAATGATGTTGTTGTTGTAATTGATTGGATTTTTGGGAAAAGTCTTAATTACAGAGGAGACTCTATCCAAAATTTTATAATACGTTTTCCTATTTAATTCTTTATTAAATTTTTAAATGGGCATAAAAGTGTGTTTTCTATATTTTAGTCTTCCTCTTTAATTTAGAATTTTCCTAAAATACCAGTCTCGTGGTAATATGGATTGTGGATGGATGAGGTGATATTGATGTCATTGACAATGTTGAAATGAGATATTATTGTTGTGTTGGTGATGATTGAATGAGATAATGATGATCTGTTTGATGATGTATAAATGATATAATGATAATGTGGTTTATGATGTTTAAATGAGATGATGATGAATTGGTTATTGATGTGGATACACATGAATACCATGGGGGGTGCCTGATTGGATAACCTTGCAAGAATGGGTTTACGAATTTTAAGTATCCTAAGAGAGAATGAGATTGTTTAAAATTTTGATCCCTAGCTATCCATAGTCAATGCATTGATGGTGCCTATGGTTGTATATTGTGTATGTCCACGTGGGGTACATTGACCGGTTGGATAACCTTGCAAGGGTGGGTTTACGAATTTTAAACATCCTAAGAGAGAATGAGATTGTTTAAAATTTCGATCCCTATCTATCTATGGTCAGTGTATCGGTGATGTTGTGTATGTACATGGGGATGCATGACTGGATAACCTTGCGAGAGAAGGTTTACGAATTTTAAGCATCCCAAGAGAGAAAGGGATTGTTAAAATTTTGGTCTCTATCTATCCATGGTCATTGCATTGATGGTGCCGAACATGATTGTTTGAGTTGTGGAATGCATTGGATGATTGTTTTTGTTGAATGTGTAATGGAATGATGGGTTTGTCGAGTGTGTATTGGACTGATGGACTTTTGGCAATGATAGTGGTTGTTAATGTTGTTTCCTTTCCAATTGTTGTTATCTAATGCTTGTTGGTTTTATATAATAAACTCTGTAACACCTTGAAATTTTGGTAACTTAAAATATATATGTGATGTATTCCTTGTATGATTTGATTAATTTATTAATTAGGATTAGTTGAAATGTTATGTGAATTATCCATGTGTCATTTCTTGGTGTAAATGTCAAGTATGTAGAGTTTGTTCGAGCTGCGTTGTAATTGAGTGATTTCAAGTTTGACCCGAAAATCTATTTCATTGAAATCATTATTATGAATTCTTTACCGTTGGATCATCTTAAAATTTTAAATCAAGGTTCCTAACCCACATATGTAACTTTTGACCGTTGGGATTATCAAAATAATGTTTGGAACATGAAAAATTAATTTTTCACTAAAGCAGAAAATTCTAGAATTTGGTCAACTCGCCCAGGCGAATTTAGCAGGCACTTTTGCTCGCCTGGGCTAGTAGAGGCGGTGCTGAATACGTATTTAAGCTTCCAAGTCATGAAAATGGAGGTTTTTGCCTCCCACAAACCTTCTCCAACCTCCCACCATCACCCTCCACCACCCAAGACCACCAGAGACCACCACGGACCGCCATTGCTTGCCATGAGACCACTGTACGGAGAGAAACCCTTTAATCGGAGCGGAATCTTTGAAACTCTTCTCGAAGTTTCAGTAGAGAATGGAGCTCCCAATCCTCCTTTCTTGGTTTCCTTGAGGTAATATTGGTTTCTTTTGTCTTCTTCTAGCTAGTTTAAGCTTCTCTTAGTGTCTCTTGTGTTTTGGGTACCGTTGTTGGGAGTTTTACACTTCCTTTGAAAAACCCTTTGAAAATGAGATGTTGTAAAAGTTTCCTTTTTATGAAACTGATATCATTTATGTGATCCTTATTGAACCCTGGTCACATTGTTGTGATCGAAATTTCAAAATGATGTCTTTTGATGTGGACTCTCAAAACACCATTTTAGCCTCTTTTTAAATTTGAGTGGGTATTCGACCCCGAATGCTAACGTTAGCCTTGTTTTTGAAATCTATACTAAATTATCTTCAATTTGGTATATAGAGCTCTGCGTTTGAACCAAAGCACGTGAACTTGAGAAATCCCAAAACAACGTTTCAAGGAGCTAATGGAAAGACATAGATAGTTAAGGGGAGTTTATTATTTAGTTATAGTTTAGATACCATAGTTGGGGGCCAGGGAGTCCAACTATGAGGATATCTGACTGTCCCTGCTATGTGCTGATTTTCAAGAAAAACTACGTTTTTAACTAATGTGATGCGATGTATTTATGATTGATGTGTGTTTGTCCTTGTGTGTATGCTTGTTTTCAAGACAAATGATGTTTTTAACTAATGGGATGCAGTGTATTTATTGCTAATGTTGTAGATGACAGTGAAATTGAGATACCATGGAAATGATTGATGATGTTTACATGATTTTTGATGATTTAGATGAGGTGATGCTTATGTGATTGGTGATGTCTGAATGAAATAATGTTCAAATGAGATATATATTTATTGGGTTAATGATATTGTTGTTGTAATGATTGGATTTTTGGGAAAATTTTTAATTACAGAGGAGATTTTGCCCAAAATTTTATAATATGTTTTCCTATTTAATTCTTTATTAAATTTTTAAATGGGCATAAAAGTGTGTTTTATATATTGTAATCCTCCTCTTTAATTTAGAATTTTCCTAAAAATATCAGTCTTGTGATATGATGAATTGTGAATGAATGAAATTTGGGTTGTCTGAAGACCTGGGGAATGTGAATCTCAGGCATATGTATTATGTATAGATGTGAAATGTGATTGCTTGTTATGTCGTTGATGATATTGAAATTGAGATGCCATTGAGGTAGTTGATGATGTTCAAATGAGATGATATTGATATGCATGATATGATATTGCGATGATATGATGTTGAGGTTGATAATGACATTGATGAGAGATAATGTTGATGTGAACAATGTCATTGTGTGTGGATATACATGGATACCCATGGGGGTGTATGATGGGTTACCCTTGCGAGGAAGGATTTGTTCCTAGCTAGGTCATACACTGATGGTGCCCATGGTTGTAGGCTGTGTATGTACACGTGGGATGCAATGACCGATTGGTTACCCTTGCGAGGATGGATTTGTTCCTAGCCAGTCAGTGCATCGGTGAGCCCACATTGGTGTGTTACTTATGTACATGGGGGTGCATGACGGGTTACCCTTGCGAGGAAGGATTTGTTCCTAGCCGGGTCATGCATTGATGATGCCCATGTTTCATACTTCATTTGTATGTGTGGAAATAGAATGAAGGCACGCGTGCACTAAGGGGTCATCAGGTTTGGAATTCCCTTGCGACGCTGGCTGATCACCAGGTGGGGGAATGGCCAGTGCACGACAGGGTGGCCCTGATAGGCGGTGAATCATTTTTCCTGTAAGAGGCTATTTTCGGGATATGGTACCACATTGCATGCTGATAGATGAGTCAGGTGCGTACATCATTCTATTCATGATTGTTTGAGTTGTGAAATGCATTGGATGATTGGTATGTTGAGTGTGTATTGGAATCATGGATTTTTGTTAATGATTGTGGTGGGTAATGTTGTTTCCTTCCCAATTACTGCTATCTGATGTTTGTTGGTTTTATGTAATAAACTCACCATTGCATTTGTTGTACCGTGTGGTTGGTACCTATGATGATCGCGAACTTTCGTTCGTGTGAGCAGATGAGCAGCAGTAAGTGACCTTGGAGGGAGATGTTCTTTTTGGTTGGAGCCGCCAAGCCGACGTGATGACGTTGGATTTCTTTTTGGAGAAAGAGTTGCGTTTTGTTAATCAACTTTTTCTTAGTTAGTTCTTTGGCTATGTGTTAAATATGTAATTTCAGGTGCATATACATGTAAAACAAAAGGAAGTTCTAACATATGGATGACATGTATTGATTTACTATATATATGTACATATGTGTTTAATTATGTAATTGGAATATATGTATGATAATTGTATTATCGCGAAAAATTTACCATCATTTTCATAATCAAATTAATGGAGTTTTTTATTAAAATTTAGATTTGCACGATTAAGAGTTAGTGATATCATGAAAGAGGAAATTTTCTCAATCTTATCCCAACCTTAAAGGAAATAATTGTAGTAGAAAATAGTTAAGTCATATGATAAATAGTCACCTTCGATTTTTTTAATAGGACCACCTTGGTTCTTATGGTGATAATGCAATTTGAAAAAATGAAAATTCTGATATAGTTTTAAATGTGTAAAAAATGTGATAATTATAATCCTATCATACAACTTATATTTAAATTTGACACTAAACTTTATAATTTATGTGAAATTGATCCTTAAATTTTATAAATTTATATTAAATTGATACATATATTATATTTTAATGACAAAATGATCTACAAAACTCAATGGCAAGACATAATTATCACACTTTTTGCACATTCAGGAATTAAATCAAAATTTTTCATTATTTCGGATATTTATTTATCACCGCTTCACACTTTAGAGAAGAAAGTGGTCATTTATCCATCTCAATTTATGAATTAGTCCTAGATACAAATCAAGGAATACAATGATATCCGAAGGAGGAAATTTTCTCAATCTTATTCCATACTTGTTTTCTTGTTATATTATTTTTTAAGTTAATTTACCATGAAGATTAGGAATCATGATTATTGGGTAAAAAAAAAAGAACTTTCCTTATACCAAACATCTCCTTAAGGAAATTTCATATAACTTTGTGTTTTTTCATATTTGGTCATTGTGTTCATTTTTCTAATTTTAGTCCTTATAATAAGTTTACACTTTCTTAATTTTGGTCCCTATAAGTTTTTTTGTTCATTTTTAATCCTTGTAAGTTTGTGATTTTTCAATTTTGGTCTCTTTAATATTCTGTTTTTCATTTTATAGTCTCCATAATTTCATGCTTACAGGGATCAAAATTAGAAAAACCCAAACTTACAAGGACAATAATGAGTAAAATATCTTCGAGGAACAAAAATTGAAGAAAAGCTGGGACTAAAATTAGAAAAAATGAAATTACAGGAACAAAAAAAATGTTAACTTACATGGACCAAAAAACATATTTAAGCCTAAGGTAGACTTAGAGAATTTGTACAAAGAAGTTTAAACTATTTCTACAAAGATGTTTTTAACAATTTATCTTTTAAAGAAGTGTTCAAAATTTTAATTTGTTAGTAAATTAGCCTCTTATTTGTTTTGTTATTAGTTTTCTTTTACTTTTTAACTTTCTTTTTAAAGATCATTCGTATCTTTTACCTAAAATAATCGCATTCAAATCAAATAGGATAAATATGAACAACAATTCCTTTTTAAAATATTGAGAGACTAATTTACTGGAAAATTAAATCATTGAGTGACTAATGAGGGCAAAGAAATTAAAGGATGGATATCATGATATTTTAATTGTCTGGATACCAAATATAACAACCATAGGTATGTATATAAGGATCATAACTTGTACACCTTTTGTTTAACCTATAATTAGGATGTGCCACATGTAACACCCGTCACTAACATAAACAATCCATACTAAAAGAATATAAAATCTCAAAATTATAATAATATGAAAATACCTTTTGTATAATAAAAAAGTCAAATAAATAAGTCTTCACATAAGTAAAAAATTTATCCTCAAAATATGAGTATCTAAACTAAATGAACACTAAAATATAATGAAAGTAACCTCATCCAACATCTTATTCTGAAGTACTAACCAAGCTAAAATAAATCTAACTACGAAAACCATGTCTTCAAATTTCCTCAAACTCAGCAACTTCTTCTTGATGCTCTAAAAGCAACACTTATAATGAGATGATAATCCCAGTGGATAAAAAAACTAACAGGGGTATGCAAATAGTGTTTCAACCGGTGCGGTAATCCAGCAAATCAACCATGGTATCCACAAGAAATTTAAAATAAGATTATATATGTATATATATACACTCCAATAAAAATCATATTAAAACAATCACAATTCAAAACATTTTGAATAAAAAAAATTTAAATAAACAACAACACCTCATTTTATACAAATAAATGTGACAAACATAATTTAGTGATTTCCAGAATCACAAGACTCAATTCTTTGATTCCCAAAACTAGTGTAGATCTCATTCTTTAAAGGGTTTAAGAGCTCATATTCCATGTAATGCATCCCACTGTCTTCCCCATCATAGATGGAGGTATCCAAAATCTCTTTCTCATCCCAGATGGGGAATCTATAAATAAATATCATTTTCATACTAGATAGAGGTATGTAACATCATAATCTCATAATAACATGTACATCATAATCTCTTCCAACAAGGTGATGATCAACTCACAAAATTACAAGAATACCATTCTAAAATATACTACCAACAAATATCCTAATTTTAAAAATCACACCACAACAAAAATCCAATCAACTAAAAATATCAGACCAAATATATAACAACAATTATATATATAATATAATAACTAAGACATATAATATTTACAGTGGTTAGAACATAGCACACATACGTAACCAATTGGTGATGATCCTAAAGATTAAATCATATATTCATGAATTCAATGATAAAACCCTTTATTTAATGTAGATATATATATATATATATATATATATATACACACACACACACACACACATACATACACACACACACACACACACACACACACACACACACATATATATATATAAAGAAAACACATTCTCAAGAATTCATACCATGGAGGTTTAGAAAAAGTTGTTTTACTCACCTTTTGAAGTAAGAAATTCATGCTCTTCGTTATTCTTCTTCCCCTCTACCAATTGCGTTGTAAGAATTTTCCCACTTTCTTTTTCTCAGTCCTTGAGCAACCCACTAATATCAAGAAAGACCATTTATGTGTTGTTTCTAAGAGAATGAACTATTTAACCATATATAATAATTGTATGTAATATTTAAAAACAATTTAATCTATTTTTTCCTTTACTAAAAGATATATTTAGATATCTTTATTTAAATAATTATTGGATTGTTTTTAGGATGTTACACCACAAGCCTTAAAACATGTAGTGCATTCAATGTGGTTTTTTTATTCCTAGCTTAATCTGGCTTAATCACGGATTTAGTGAGTTTGGTCCATGGGTACATGAAGGCTATCGTAGAAGAGTGCAATATGTCTCCCATCGTGGGAAAGGATATTGGGTCTACCAGATAATTAAATTTATTTAAATATCAATGGTTGCATTTTTGTTTTGTTTTATGATGTTGTCCATGTCTTTTCCATTATACAGTCTTTCTTTTTGTCTTCCTTCATTCCCCGCTTATTTTCTTATTTTCCTGATGTTTGTAATACCACAAGTAAATCAAACCGGAATGAGAGAGATCACGAGGTTGTGCAGTTATGAGACTATACAATTGAGGACAAGTCTTCCCAAAATTTGTTCTTTTCATTTGATTATAGTCCAACTTTTGGTGCATACACACTAAGGATATTTAAAATTAGATCCCCTACTATAAGCTTAATCATCATAATCCTATCTCCTTCCCTTTTGACGTCCACGACTTTATCTCTAAAACTTCTATCGATCATAATTCCAACCCCATTTCGACTCTTGGATGTACCTGCATACCACAAATTGAAACCGGTGCCCTCCACTTCCTAGGCCTTTTCTTCAACCCACTTAGTTTCTTGCAAGCACACAATATTCACTTTCCTTCTGGAAAAAACATCTGCTAACTCCCTCAATTTACCCGTTAATGTTCCTATGTTCCAGCTTCCCAATTTCATCCTTAACCCCTGGGCAATGTTTGCTCGCCACGCTTGCCCATTTGCGTGTTGGGACCCTGTCTATTTGTCACCAAATCCGGGTGAAGACCTGGCACCTTGCCTTTTGGCATGGACTCTAGTTCACTTATCACTACATCCTGGGACTGATGTAGCGCCTTTCCTTGTGCCAAGGACCTTAGCCCATTTTTTGCTACACCTAAGGCCTAATGTAATGCGTCGCTATGAAGGGTACACCCCAACGAAAAATCATAAAGGTTCATCACATAAAAGTAGATGATTTTTTACGACCGATTCGCAACCCCTGATGCCAACCTTCCTCTTTTATCCTGGCTTGGGACAAGCCATACATGCAAACACACATAGGCGGAGTTAAAATCAATCTATATCATCACATAAAATCCATTCTTTTTTCCTTTGTAATATAATCCATGAGCAAATTCATACAACCTCATGGAAATTTCATCACAAAAATCATAGTAATATCACATATATGGCTCGGCCACCATACATAATTCAATCAAGGTCATGCCAACTTATGCATGGCAAATAATATTCATCAAGTTTAAGAACCACATAATGAATCTCTAGTTAGTAAGTTACATCTTCCAAATATAAAGTCTAATTCCTTTTTACTTCCTCAAGAAAAATATGGACATAATCTAGAACCTGTTTTCCTTTCAAATTACCATATTAATACTTAATCCTCAAAACTGAACTACTCAAGTATTTAAACCATTTGTACACATACCATTCAACTTCTACTTCTTAAGATTAATTAAAAAAAATAGTCCCAAAAAATATATATAAAAACCAATAGTCCAAATGTCATCCAAAATCAATTCCAAAGATCATTAATATCAAGTCCAAATATCACTAATATTTTAGCACTTCACTCATCAACATATCTTATTCTTAAACCCACATAAAGACATCATAAAATACCCTTCAAAGATCTGAAAATTCAGCCTAGTATGATCAACCATAAATCTACACCATTACACATAAAGGTTAGTCCAACTAAACCCTTAATTAAATATTAAAGCCTAGCCTACCTCAAGTAAATTTGCTTCCAAATTTTCAAAATAAAAGGCTGCACTCTTTAATGTCTTCAAGGAATGAAGTCTTAAGATAGTTTATAAGAAAGAAAAGAAGGAAATAGAAATATAGGATACAATAGGAGTGGAGGCTACGGTTATAAGTCAATAAGGAAGTAAGAAAATGAAAGCAAAGTACAAGGAGAAAAGCAATTGGTCGTGGGTTTAGGAGTAAGCACTCATACATTTTAGTTTGTGGTATTTTTTTGAGCTGAACCAATAGTTTAAGTAATAAAAGAAATTCAAGTTTTTAATCTCCCAATATTGGTTTTAGAACATGCAATGAAATGCACCATTTTACTAAACCTATAAATAACAACAAATATATTGTCTTTACAACATTCAGACAGAGATAGTCCTAACACAAAATCCATTGAAACATCAGCCCAAGGGTGATTAGGCTCATACAAAGGTGTATAGGAACCACGAGGCATGAATTTAGATTTTTCTTGTTTACATGGTATGCACTTGTCACAAATAGATTACACATCATGCTTCTTGCTAGGCCAATAAAAATGCTCATGCATAATTTCTAAATTTTTTTTCACACCAAAATCTCTAATCATTCCACCACCATGGCTTTTTCTCTAGCTAACATTTCACGCAAGGAACACATAGGCACAAACAAATTATATTTCTGAAATAAGAAATCACCATATCTATAATAGTTCCCAAAAGCATGTTGAGAACAAGAATCTCATACTTTACCAAAGTCAGAATCATTAGCATACAAGTCCTTCACAAACTCAAACCCAAGCAATTTAGTTTTCAAAGAAGTTAGCAAAGCATACATCTGGACAAAGCATCAGCCACTATGTTTTCCTTACCATTCTTGTACTTGATCACATAAGGAAACATCTCAATGAATTCCAATCACTTGGCATGTCTCTTTTGAAGCTTACCTTGAGATTTTAGAAGCATCAAGCTTTGATGATAAGAATGAATTATGAATTCCCTTGGCCATAAATAATGCTGCCATGTCTGCAAAGCTCTTTCCAAAGTGTAAACCTTTTTGTCATATGTGGAATAATTCAATGCTTCCCCATGAAGCTTTTCACTAAAGTATGCAACTGATTTAGGGTCCTGCGATGCATCAGTACAACCCCTATTCCAAGTCTAGAAGCATCACATTCAATTTCTAAAGCTTTATCAAAATTAGGCAAACAAAGCAAAGGTGCATTGTGATATGCTGTTAGCATATATAGTTTTTAGGATAGTTTTATTAGGAAAATAGGAAGAATATAGTGAATAAATGTTAGAATAAGTGTCAAATTCATTACTTTTATGTTTATCATTGATTCTATGTTATTTTGATGTTTAGAGTCAAGAAAAGCAAGAAAAGAAGCAAAAGAAAGAGTCAACTGAAGCTGAGATTTCACACTAACCGCGCTAGGGCCGCACCATTCACGCCAGAAGCACTGGAGTCTCGCGCCCATCGCGCCAAACTCACACCATTCATGCTAGAAGCACTGGAGGATCGCGCCAGTCGCGCCAGGACTCGCACCAGTCGCGCGGATGCCACGGGATTTCAGAATTAGCTTAAAGATAACATAAGAAGGATGGGTTTTTAGGGTTTTATAACCTAGGTATAAATAGAACCTAGGTAGGACACATTAGGTAGGAGATAGACACTGAAAAACAGAGCAAAGAAGGAAAGATCAAAGGAAAAAGATTCAAGGCCTTCTAAGAAGAAGCAAAGAGAACAAGAAGGAGGCAAGATTGAGTGGTTTGTGACTCTGCATACCTTAGCTTCTTCCTTTTCTCCTTTCTTCACATTGTATTAGGCCAGACATCATTATGTCTGGCTAAATCCTTTGTAATTATGGTTTAGCCAAAAGCCAATGTGAACTCTGTGTTTCTTGAATTGAGTTTAATAAAGTTTCTTATAATTGTTTCACTCTACTTTATTCTTTCATTATTATATCTAATTACACTTGATCAATCTATTAGGTTATTTAGGGCTATAATTCACAATAGGAATATTGGGGTTTTAGTTTCTGAACGCAGTAGAGTGACAGTTGCGATATTACCTAGGGATAGGGATAAATGACTGCAGATTCTTGTTATACTAGCTTCATGCTTAATCTAAAGGGAATTACTAAGGGATTAGGATTCTTAACTTAGGTTAAAGGGTTAAATGACCGAGGAATCAGGGTTTAACTATATTAGAAAAGCATAAATCTGAATAATTACATTAAATAGAGTTAAATTATCAATTCAATTACATAGAGTGAATTGCGGTGATTGTGCTTTGCCATAATTATTCTTAAGTCTTGATCAACATTTAAATTACATTGTTTTTGATATTCTGTTATTTACAATAATTAAATTCAAACTACAATCCAACTCTTTCAACAATTTCATTCCTTTTCCAATATTAAGAATCATAAATTACAATTGACATTAGTGCCTCAATCCTCGTGGAGACGATACTTTCTTATCACTTTATTACTTGGAACGATCGGTGCATTTGCCGTGTCGCAACACATTGGTCAACTTATCTTTCAATAAATTAAAAGTTTTCTCATGCACATCAATCTATTTGAACACCACATAATTTTTGATAAATTCATTTAAAGGTACAACAAGTGAACTAAAGTTCTTCACAAATCTTCTATAAAAACTTGCTCAATCATGAAAACTTCTTACGTCATTAGCATTCTTAAGTATAGGTCATTCCCTAATTGCCTTTACCTTTTCTTCATCCACACTTATTCCTTTTGAGCAAATGATAAAACCCAAGAACACAACATATTAAAGGTAAAACAACACTTATTAAGATTGGCATACAATTTATTTTCTCTCGAAACATTTGGAACAACATGCATGAATGTTAGGAAAACTTTCGGCAAGCGTACCGATTTATCGTTGCAAGTTACAAAATTTATAAGATTCGTCTCCACAGGGAATTGGTTTTACTCAATTAATTTAAATAAAACTTAATAGTTTAATAGTTATGTACAATGATAGTGAACGGAATTCATTTAAGTGTTGATTTAAATAGAAATTAACAAAAAGCGGAAACAATAAACTTAGTACGACTTGATTACGAACAATTACAGAAAGTTACGAAAAACTTACAGAAGATTACGGAAATAAATAAACGAGATTAATTAAAGAGAAGCGCAGGATTGGATTTCATCATTCTTACCCCTTAGTATTCAATTAATATTACCATGCATAAGTTAATTCCTTTTATTATTGATGCACACGTAAAATCATTCCAAATCGATTCCTCGCAATTGGAAATTCTAAGAATATTTATCAAATATCGATCCCTCGCATATAAAATAAATACCCCAGCGTTACGTTTATATTCGCGTGTTAATTGCAATCTAAACGGTACGCCCTATTCCTAGTGATCGTAACGTAAAGAATAAATTTACCCAGTTCCAGTTTTAAGAGTACTTTCCAGTTAAACTTAAAACCCTACTTCGTGAGACTATTGATCAAGTAGATTCAAGCATTAGGTGCAGGATAAATTTATCAAAAATAAATAGAAGAACTAATGCATGAATAAATATTAAAAGAAATAGTTTAGGGTAAGAAGATTACATCCAATCCTTTTGCGCGAAGTTAGCCGACCATGGAGCAGGTCTCCTTAGAAGAATAGATGAAAAGCATCATCTTCATTTTTGTTCGGTAGAGCTTCCGCACTCTTAATTATTCTCTCCCTCACTTAAACACTAAAATACAATTTAGAAGCACCCTTAAGCCTTTGGAGGAGCTCTAGGATCAAGAGGAAGAAGAGAAATGAATGGGAGAAGTCCATTTGCATTTGGGGTGCCCTGGTATTTATAGAAGAAGTTTTGGCTGACTCAAGTCGCTTGGGCGAGCATTTTAGGCTGTTTTTGGTCGCTTGGGTGAGTTAGGCCCAAGTTGCACAGCAACTTGCACTTCCAGCTGTCATCCAAGTGGCCCAAGTTGGCCCAATTGCGTTTAACTCGCCCAAGCGAGTTTCCCATGTGTATTTAAGCGAGTTAATGATACCTGGGCCATTCTTTTTGGGCTTCTGGTCCTGAATTGTTGGATGCACCTCCCTGTTTTGCTTTCTTCTTCCATTCTGCTTACTTTTTGTTTCCGAAAGTTTTAGAATTCCACGGAATCTGGAAAAATATGAAATATGAGTGGATTAATGTTCCAGACTTATAAATGCGGCATTGATGCTAAGCTTCTTATCCTAACAAACTAAATTAGGGCAGATTAGATGGATTTTCTCAATAAAACCTTAGATAAATGCCTTAAATGTGACCTTATTTTGACTTATATATGGCATTTATCAATGAAAATGATCAACATGTTCCTCTAATGTTTTTTTATAGATCAAAATATCATAAAAATACACCACAACAAATTTCTGAATGAAAACATGCAAAACATGGTTCATTAACTTCACGAAGGTATTGAGTGCATTAGTTAAACCAAATGGCATCACCAACCACTCATATAAACCATATTTTGTTTTCAAAGTTGTTTTCCATTCATCACCTTCTTTCATGTGGATTTGATAGTATCCACTCTTCAAATCTATTTTAGAAAACACACACGAACCATGCGATTCATTAAGCATATCATCTAATCTAGGGATATGATATCTAAACTTTACAGTGATTTTATTTATGGCTCAGCAGTCTATACACATGCGCCATGTCCCATCTTTCTTTGGAACCAGGATCACATAAACAAAACACAGGCTAAGACTTTCCCTTACAAATCCCTTTTCCAAGAACTCATCAACTTGCTTTGAATCTCCTTTTCTTCTTCTTTTTTTTTTTTTTTTTGCAAATGCACTCACTTTCTTATTTTTATGTTCTTTGTCTTCCTTTTTATTCTTTTCTTTATTTTGCTTACTCTTTTTTTTCTTTTCTTTTCTCTCTTTTTCCTGAATGTTCAAGTGTTCTTCTCTCAACTTACACTCTCTTACAATTCTGATTTGCTTGACACGGGCCTTAACGGGACAAAAAGGTGTTAACACAATGGTGCGATTGTTCAAAACAATGGCATATCAATTTTTGTAACCTTTCTATAAAATTCCATGGAAGCCCCAGAAGTATATGCTTAGCATGCATAGATACCACATCGCAAAGAACTTCATCCTTGTATTTACCAATGGAACAAGAAACCAACACTTGCTTGGTCACCCTTATGTCTCTACAATCATTCAGCACTGAAGTTTATATGGATTAGAGTGCTTCTGTAATGCCTGGCCACTTGCAGGATCAATGTCTGTCCCCACATACCAACACAAGACTTTTGAGCGTGCTTTGTCCTCACTCACACACTTCCTAAGAAACTTCCCAGGAGGTCACCCATCCTAGAATTGCTCCAAGTCAAGCACGCTTAACTGTGGAGTTCTTAAGTTATAGGCTATCGAAAAGTAGATGCACCTTGTTGGTATAGATAGTACCTATTATTTCCTTTGAAGTTATCCTCAACTGTATAGTTCCATACCTGCACAGCCTCTGGATCCCTCTCATTCTTATGTGTATTCGATTCATTCATGTACCCCTCCCGCTGGAAGCCTGCCAGGAGCCGATCCTTGTCCGTGTCTCATTGCACCAGCGATCACTCCCCAAACTCGTCAGCGCCTGGGATGTTACAGAATTACAGAATGTGGGCAAACCTAATTTCTCAACCAATAAGGTGCTAGCAACATTAGTACAACTTCCACTATCATTGATCAAATTGCATACCTTGTATTTATGTGGCATCTTGTATGAAGAATATGCTTACATTGTTGCTCATCACCTCTTACCTTAGGCTGCATGTTAAGAGCACACCTAGTAACAAGCACATCTCTATTTACAGGTTCAACGATATCAACATCAATGCAATCCTCCAATGGTGCATTTCATCATCACTTGAGCTCTCACTCTCTGTGTCTCCATTATCCAACAATATCATGGCTCTTTTATTTGGACATTGAGAAGCAATATGTCCAACTCCTTGACACCTGAAACATTTGATATTAAGATATCGAGAAGATGAATTAATTTCCATTTGACCTTTAGGTGCAGTAAATGAATTTTTGGACTTAGCTTTATCCTTTGACTTTGTCATAGATTTGTTGTTTTGCCAATTTGTCTTCCATGAAGAAGTGGAAGCAAATTTCAAAATACTCTCAGCTTTCAATTGCCTCTCCACTTTAATAGATTTGTGCAGCAAGTCCTCCATTTCCACATATGGTTGCAATTCTACCACATCGACTGTCTTCTTCTTTAGACCTCCAATGAATCTAACTATAGTTGCCTCACGGTCTTCTTCTACATTGGCTCTAATCATGGCTATTTCGATCTCCTTGTAGTAGTCTTCCACACTCATGGAACCTTGAGTTAGAGTTTGAAATTTTTTGTACAAATCCCTATGATAATGGCTAGGTAAAAATCTTCTTCTCATGATGGTCTTCATGTCCTCCCATTTACTAACAAGTTGATTCCACCAAATGCTAGCATAATCTATGAATTTAACAACAACTATTTTAACCTTTTTTTCCTCAGAATAATTGTGGCAATCAAACACATGTTCAACCTTTCTCTCTCACTCCAAATACAACTCAAGATCATTTTTACCTTGAAATGTAGGGATTGTCATCTTAATGCTCTCCAAATGATTATCTCTTCTTGGTTCACCTCTTCCCCTTCTTCCATGACTTCTTGCATCTGAATTCTCCTCCTCCTCTTCTTCTTCTGAAGTTGGTTGTCTCTGACTTCTAGATTTGAATGGAGATTGTAAACTATCCAATCTCAAGTTTAAAGCTTGAAATTGTTCATTAACAACTTTAACAAACAACTTGAGATCCACTCCTTCTTGTCCACTCATGATTAAAATAGCTGCAATAATTGTGTTAGAAGTGGTCATAAATAGACATGTAAATATCCTCACAAAAACACTCTCTCACATGTTTATACACAATCATTTTTTTCTCACTCGTGTTTCACTCTTTTTGAGTCGTTCCCTCTAATAGGCTCACCACTCTTACCTTTTACCACTTAACTTCTCCTTATGTGTTCTTAAGTAATAATCTATGGGGTTGTTTATACACGACAAGACACAACAAGGGAAAATGAGAACTTTAGTGAATAAAAACAAACATAGAACAAATAGAGGACAAGGAACAATGGATTTAAGAAAAGTGATTTCTTTATAGAATAAAACCAAAGGTAGTTTGATAGAACAAGAAGAAAATAAGACCAATAGTTACACTTTGTTTTCTTTTTTGGATTTATATTTTTAAATTGTAAACAAATGTAAAATTGCCCAGTTTTTTTTCTCTACTTTCTTTTTTTTTTCTCACGATTTTTTTGCATGATTTTTTTGTTTTTTGATAAGATACATTAAAAGAGAAGACAAAAAGATATTGATACTAGATAGAATTTAGAAAAGAAAGATAGACTCAAAGATATAGAACAAAGGAAGATGAAACAATAATATATTGTTAAACAAAAGGGAAAGAACAAACAAAGAAGGAAACACACAAGAAGAGATAATACCTGAATTCAAGAGCCGAAGCTTTAATACCAAATGATAAGAGAACACTTAGGATCATCTTGAAAATAGGTATAAAAAAAGGAATTTGACCTTAACTGCGACTTCCAGGTAGAACCAACACTATCGAGTTCTTAACCAAAAAAAAAAAAGGAAAGCTCTCACCATAGGGAAACTCTCAAATTTCATTACTCTTCAAATTCTGTCTTTGGAGAGTACAAGAGTACCCTATTTATAGGCTAATCTTGAAATGCTATAATAAACTCCCACTAATATGCATTTACCAAATGCATTAATAATTGCATGCCACTAAATGACAATAAACATGAAAATAAATTTCCATTAGCCACTAAATGACCTTGAGCATTCTAGAAAGCGTTTAGTAAGGCTAAGAGAAAATGAAAAGTCACCATAAAATTCAGCCAAAAAAATAGTACAAAAATTACAAATAAAATGACAAAAATTGTAGTTATTATCTAATCAGCCCAATATTAATACTCCACCAAAATTGATCAACTCAACTCACGGATGCTTCTTGTCTTGTAAATTGGGCTTCCTCAAGTGATTCTTCAAGTTGGCCTCAAAGCAACTTCATCAATTTGTAGGAAAGTGACCCATTTAGGTGCAACCCTTAATTTGCATTGGTCTTCTTTCTGTTTGAACCTTAGAATCAGGCCTTACAATGCTTGCTTCATCCTCTTAGTCTTGGACCTTGTCATAGGACCTCCAATCCCATGCAAATGATCATTAGACGAGCTGGTTGCACCTCGATCAAAATCCCTTAATTTACACACAAATTCTGTTTCATTTAACATTGTATTACTCACAATAGAATGCGATTACATTTACTATAAAAGTAAAATAGTGAAACAATTTTAATACCTTTGTCTCTAAGCATAATTTCTTCTAGAGAAGCAGTATGGCCTCTGAAATGACAAAAGATAAGAGATAAAATAGTAAAAAATCGTAAGAAAATTACATAGTCATTTAATGTTCTAAAGTCTAACCTAATAAAAGCTTACCTGCCACCATCTTCAAGTTCATCCAACTCAAATCTGTTTGGTATAGAAATAGGCATACACAAGGTTTCAGCACATATTAAGCTTTCTTTGTTGACGACAAATTTGTTGATTTTGACAAGAACCTCAAATTGCAATCTTCAAGCACATATTCAACCTTTTTGGAGAATATTCTAATAGTGCCAAAAAGAAAATAGCTAAGCACTCTGTAGGATACAACATCAATTTCTTGCAAAATCTTGTTTGCAAAAAGTAAAAATGAAATGAAAAAAATGGAAAAACAAGCATAACATTAACTTGGATTCCACAAGGAAGATTATAAACAGAACTTAAAATTAAATTACAACTATATTGGGTTAACAATTTTTAATTACAACGAAAGTTAATGACATTGGTTAAAAAATAAAAAATAGAAAAAAAAGGATTGTTATATATTTTAAAATTTTAAATAATTTAGTATTTTTTTAGTAGTTAATTGTAAGTACTAAATATTTCATAACCAATTTTTTTAGAACACTTATTGATATGAATCTTTAATTAAAACTCTTAAAATGATTTCACAAAAAAAAAAACTCTTAAAATAACATCATTTTGTTGGTGGCTAATTGGCTATTTGTAATAATTATTGTCAACAATAATTATTTTTGTTCCATATGATTGCAAATAATTATATCTGTTTCCGGCCAAGGGGATGTCAATATCCTCCAAGAGACATGTTGGCACTAAAAGGTGGGATCTCCCTCTCAACAAGATTTTCTCCATATATGCATTGGTCAGGATTAAAACCCCCTTGATGAACCATTTCTTGGTAACAACAATAATTATGATAAGGGGCTTGAAAGAAATGATAGGTACTCTAACAATGATGGTTACTTTGTAAAGTATTAGATGATTTGGAAAAAATGGTGACAAATTTTGTACCTTGCTAAAAAAATGATTCTCATTTACCAACAATATATTGTCTACCTAAATCTAATTCTATATTGATTAGTTTCTCAAAAAATCTAATCCGTGTGGGTTCTTTCCTCAACTAATTAACGAAGAGATGACTAGATCTACATCAAATCAATTAGCATGGGTACCAACCATGTCTTTTAGTGAAGACACAAATTAATCATGTAATTGTGACTAAAAAAAAGTTAATTTACAATAGCAAAAGAGTTAGAACTTTTACCTTATATAGTTAATCAAAGAAATCATGGTCGTTGAATATGTTTATTGGCCATGGTTAGGACAAATGATAGGGAAAATCTTTAAAGAGGGAGAAAAGAAATATAAGACATGGTCAACAAATTCCATCTAAGTACATCTTCAATGGAGGTCCATGAATAGGATTTTGTTTCTTGGCTCATGGATCTAGCATACACAAAAAGAGGGAAAAAAATGTAGAAACAACTAAAGGTACAAACACAATAAAAATTAATTATAAAGTGTGGACAAAGTCAATCTTGGACCTCTGGCTCCAATAATCTATTTGGTAGGAACAAGAGGAGAAGATGAACTTTATACTGTAAATTTCGTGTGGTTGGAATATTACATGTTTTCGACTAATGCTAAGATGTAGATGGAAGGTGCGAATTATAAAGCTTTGAAAACCTTCATGGTGATCCAGAGGGACTATCATAAAGAAATGTAAATCGTTCGATTTGATGTTATCAACGGCTCACAATAATTTGTTTGGTAATCCGTGAATTTGCTAAATAGCCAATGAAATGTCATTATACCTACAATACCCAATTTTTATTTGGTGTATGTCCTTTCAATTTTAAATTGGGTTGAGATCTGGATAACAACAACTAAACTAACCCATGTAATGTACTCCTTTTATTTAATATGTTTTTAAATTATCAGTTCTTAATTTGAGATAAAATATTCTATTTAACGAGTTTCTAAAAGTATATTAAATTTGTTAATTAAAAAAGGCTTAAATATATTTTTACACCAAATAAATATTTAATTTTTTTGTTTGCTCCTTAATAAACAATTCTTTTTGCATTGAGTCCCTAATTAAACAAAAAATTTATTTTTGTCCTTGAAACTTTTTTTATTCCCTGATAAATTAGTGAATTTTTTGTTTTATCCTTATAATTTTTTTCATTTCTTATTAGTCAAAACTATAAAAAAAGATTCACTAATTTATCAAGGAGTGAACACAAAATATTAGCGAATTTTTTGTTTTATCCTTATAATTTTTTCCATTTCTTATTAGTCAAAACTATAAAAAAGATTCACTAATTTATCAAGGAGTGAACACAAAATTTTCTAATTTAAAAGTGACTAAAAAAATTATCAAGGACCAAATTTAAATTATTGTTTTATTAGGGACTCAATGCAAAACAAAAATTTAGTAGGGAGCATGAAAACAATAGGAATACCCACAATAACCAAGAGTGGGGTGAATTGGTTAAAACTTGGTCTTTTAAAATTTCTTTATAAAATCAGAGTTAGGATCTTAATCACTTTTAAAACCAAGAATGCTTTTAATCAATCAATTCACTCAGCTCAAGAAATCAATAGCTCAAAACAGAACTTGTTGAGTAATGATAAGAATACCAAGAACAAATAAACAAGATAACTAATAGAGATTTAAGAATAGAAAATCAACACAAGAATTTATACTGGTTCACTTCTTAAGAGAAGCTACATCCAGTTTCTTCTAATCAACACTAGATTAGAGTTCCACTATTATAAATCTCAGTTCTTACAAGCTTTATTACAAACACTCTTTATCAACTCTAGATAAAGAAAATAAATCTAAAACCCTATTAGACTTCCAAAGAACAAGAATCAGAGAATACTACTTTGTTCTTCCCTAGAGAACATGTTAGACTTTTGGCAAGCGTACAAATTATTGTTGTAAGTTACAAAATTTATAAAAGTTTGTCTCCGCAGGGACTTGAGTTACTCAGTCAATCCAAATAAAACTTAACAGTTTAATAGTTATGTACAATGAGTGTGAACAGAGGTTCATGTATTTGTGGATTAACAGAAATTATGAAATTTAAAGAAGA
The DNA here is from genome assembly GCA_013407115.1 of Glycine latifolia. NCBI lineage: Eukaryota > Viridiplantae > Streptophyta > Magnoliopsida > Fabales > Fabaceae > Glycine > Glycine latifolia. Next base: position 151,274 of record QARZ01000537.1, read on the forward strand.
AGCGGAAATAATAAATTTACTGCGAAAGATTACGGAAGATTATGAAAGCTAATAAAACTATTTTAATTAATTCAAGAAAAGCGTAGGATTGGATTTCATCATTCATACCCTTAGTATTTGTAAGCATTTGTCGTGTGGCTTCAAAACAATTAAACTATGCTAATTCTGTAGCACAGGATTAACCTAGGTCGACTCAGAGACACAATCAATATGGTTCCAACTTCAATTCACTAGTAAATAATGGGGGGATTTTTATCAAACAGTTTGTATGCGCTAAATGAAAATTGCAAAAACACAAACTACGATTAAAGATTAATGCAGAAACCAACAGAATTGATAACAAGTAATGTAAAACAGATTAAAGAGCATCAATCCAATTCACCAAACCAAGCTATTCGAATCATCATCATCCTCAGAAATTTATCCTATTGTGAAAGTTCATTCAATTTCATTAGGAGCAGTTCAATCGAATTAACCCCTAAATTAATTGAAACCACAAACCCTAATTGAAATATCATCCAATTAATCTGTGTTTTATATTCGAAATTAGGACATGAATCCATAACCTAATCTGCTTTCAATTCTAAACACATTCATAATCATGAAAACAGAATAGCAATTGAAGGAGAAAGTGAACATTCACACAGAATTTGAAATACTAAACCAGAACTCAAATTCTCCTCTTGCTTAGATTGGATCCTTGAATTGAGTGATTATTTAGCCTTCCATGATGATCACCAAGGAAAAGCCCCATGAAGTAAGTGTAGAAAAATGGAAGAATGGCAAAATGGAAATGAAGAAGATGAAGAACAATGAAGAACAAATGAGAGAAAATGAAGAACAAGGGTTTTGATTCTAAAAACTTAAAAAGAGAAAAATAAAACTGTTTATTGAATTGTAAAGTGCTCCCCAAGTTTCACTAAAGTCACTAATATGTAGTGACAAGGTCTGGAGTTTAAAATGGGCCATAAACAAATCCAACAATTCTAGTTATTTGCTATTTACAACCATAAAATCAAATTCGCAGCCCAAAATTGCAAGTGCAGAGGTTCCAATTTCGAAGCTTAAAATGACCCTCCAAATGACAGAATTGGCCTCGGGCTATTTCTAGCAAACTTGTAGATCTTTTTGTTATCTTTCCAGGGACTCCTAGAAGTCTCCATTCGGAGTTCTGTAGCACTCTATAGGCCCTGAACAAGTCAGATATGTCAAGTGAGCAAAAATCCGAAAATACGCAACAATTAGCAATTAAGCCCACTTACTTGCCTAAGACAAAAACTGAATTAGAATAGGAAAACAAAAGTCCAAGAGAAGTTAAATAAGTTAAGAATGATATAAAAATATTTAACTAAAGGCACTCCATCAGTATTCAATTAATATTACCATGCATAAATTATTTTCTTTTATTATTGATGCACACATAAAATCACCCCAAATCGATCCCTCGCATTTGAGAATCCTAAGAATATTTATCAAATATCGATCCCTCACATATGAAATAAATACCCCAGCATTACAATCATAATCGCGTGCTATTTGCAATCTAAACGTTATGCTCTATTCCTAGCAACGTAACGTAAAAAGTAAAATTATTCAGTTCAAGTTTTAAGAGTATTTTTCAGTTAAACTTAGAACCTTATTACATGAAACTAGTGAGCAAGTAGAATCAAGCATTAAGTAGGGAATGAAATTACCAATAATAAATAGAAAATACTTATGCATAAATAAATATTAAAAGAGATACTTAAGGGTAAGAAGAGTACATCTAATCCTTTAAAGAAGCTAGCCAAGCATGGAGAGAACCTCCTCAAGAGAAGAATAGATGAAAGGAACCATCACTGCTTCTCTCCGGCAGAGTTTCCACACTAATCCTTACCTCCCTCACTCTTCTAAGCTACTTACTAACAATATTTGAAGAGCTTAAGGCTAAGAAACAAGCTAAGAAGGAAGGGATGAAGAAAAATGGATTTCATGGATGGCATTTTCTCCTTGGGTTGCATGGCTATTTATAGGGGGCTGGTTGCTCGAGTTCACTCGCCCAGGCCAGTGTTTTTGCCTGTGTTTGCTCGCTTGGGCGAGCTTAATGCCCACTTGCATGCACACTTGCTGATGCCACTCGCCTAGGCGAGCCATTTGGCCTTGTTTCACTTGCTTGGGCGAGTTAAAAGATGGTTCTGGAATCCTTCACTCACCTGGGCGACCAGTTTATGCATAATTCACTCACCTGGGCGAGTTAAAAGCTTAACCTTGAAGAATCCTTCTGGACCTGGACAAATTGTGGGCCTATTTTGCTTGTAACACCTCCCAAGTTTGCTTGTTAAACCCTTTTTGCTTGCTTTGCTTTTTCGGAAGCCTCAGAACTTATCAAAATACAAAATATGATTGGATTAATCATCCAAAATATAAGAAACAACATTTATTAAAGTACTAGAGACTATTTATCTAGGTTTTAGGGCAAGTTTATAAACAATTTTACTAAAATCAAAATATAAGTGCCAACATTGTAAGCTTGGATTTAACTAAAATAGGGTACTTATCAGAACACTACTCTAGTACAAGCTTCAAAGAACAATTTTCAATAACACCAAATAACAAAAATTGCAAAACAAATTTACACCCAAAGAGAATGGAGAGAAACAACCTGATGATTCAATGAATATGAATGCATGTAGTTTACCAATCAGAGTTGAATGAACAAATGAATTTCAGAACATGCTCTCCTATTCTTCTTTGAAATCTCTTGCCCAAGAAATCATTCAATACCCATGAAGATTAAGGAGTGGGACAAAAAGTTAGTTAACCCAGAAAATCACTTTCTAACTTTATGAAGGCTTGTGTGTATTCAAAAAATTTGAAGTATTCAAGTTAAAACATAAGCCAAGCCTCACTTCTATTTATAACATACTTTTCCAACTAACTGTAATCGATTAAACGCGCCAAATAATAGATTAAAAAGCCTTGTGTAATCGATTAAATTGTCACTTAATCGATTGAAGTGTTCATAGGATTTCTGGGTTTGAACAACGAGCAAAATAATCGATTAAAACGATCTGTAATCAATTAAAGTAGTGATACATGTTGTTACGGATAAAGCCCAATTATCTTTATATTTAAATCCTCAACAGCCCAATATCTTATCCAACAGAAGATAAAAGATATAACAAATACTACAACAGAAAGATAGAACAAATATTCAAATGATCAAATATCTCGGCCAAAGATAATGGGCCTCAACCACCATTCTCCCAGGATCCAGGTATTATCTTATAAATAAAGCATTATTCATGGTGAAAGGTACACGACAATTCTGACTCTCTCTTTTCCTTTCACACTGCACACACAGCACGCCACTCGTGTTGTTTCCTGTAGTGATCATCTTCCTAGAGGTGCTTCATCTCCATAAGCATCTTCAGAGAGAGAGAGCTTGATCCCATAGCAAAGTCCCAGCAAACCTTGCTGGGTACATTCTATTTCTCACAAGCAGAACAGTGGCGCCGTCTGTGGGATGATAAATTTCGAATCCCACCAATTCACGATGGTTAAACACCAGAAGCCATCAGATCGCTAGCCGAGATGACGCTGGACGAGACGAACCACCCAGAAATACAAATCTGGAAAACTTAATAGCAGAAGACGCGGTTTCTCACACTGCTTCATCCCCAGTAATACCACCACCAACACGAGCTGTTGAAGCCGAACCAGATATCACACAACGTCTCATTCAGAATACTCTGAATTCTCTGTTGTCTCGAATACAGAATTTGGAGAAACGTTATGAGCTCCAACGACAGGAAGATGTACAGAACTTGCTAACACAACTGGACGAACACAGTGCCAAACGAAGACAGGATGAAGATCACTGTTTCCAACGTATGGAACACCGGATTCGCAATGTAGAAAAATTGGAAACAATAAACACGGAGCAACCTCATGCGACAGCGAGAAGACACGGATCAGGTACCTCGGCACCCACTGCCGAGACCGGCAACAGGGGCTCGATCAGTCAATCTGAGCAAGCCAGAATATCCCATTCTCAGTCACATAATGAAGAACCTCGGCTCACTCCCTCAACCATAATCCCAGAACATACCGTTGTTGACAGACCAGCAAGAGAAATCATACGTCGGCCTAGACGAGAAAATGATATATATCGGAGGAAGTATCGCCGAGGTCAGTAGAATAATAGCCCGTTCGTCGATGAAATAGTGGATGCCCAATTCCTGGAGGACTTTGATGGCTCTTTCTTATCCAAATATGATGGGAGCCAGGATCCTCAGGTGCATATTGACGAGTTCGACATGCAAATGTGCGTTCGAGGTATTGACGAGCCTATAATTTCAAGAATTTTCGTTACTACTTTGACTGGAGTCACCCAAACTTGGTTTCACACTCTGCCGCCACATTCTATCCAAAATTTTGAAGATTTTGGACAAAAGTTCTTGCTGAATTTTGCGACGAGAAAAAAACAGCCCAAGTCCGAGTTCATTTTAGGCAAAATACGCCAGCAGCCCGGAGAAACTTTGCAAAGCTATTTGGATCGATTCAAGGAAGTCGCCCTGTAAGTGCAAGGCTTGGAAGAAAAGGTCCACGTGCATCTTATCTCAACCGGGCTCAATGGATCCTCCCGCCTTGCCAAATCGATATATAAAGATCCTGTGAAATCTTTAAATGAATTCAGGATCCGCTCCAAGAAATATTTGGAGTTGGAGCAAATGGAAATCGCCAATTCGGTTCCAAGGGAGAATAGAAAACCCTCATCACCAAAGAACCGACGACAGGAGAACGCACATACCAGCCGACATCCTACAGATAGTCGACATCCGGCAAATTTACTTGCTGGCCGACCTCCACGAAACACCCCTGACCTCGGCTTTAGGTATAGGAGGTATGAATCAAAATTTGACAAGTACGCTCCATTGACTATTCCCCGAGGTCAGATTTGGAAAGAAGTTGCCTTTACGGAGATGAGGAAGGTAGATCGTCTTGCTCCGATATTAAAAAAGGAAGGATTAGACTACTCCCGATATTGTGACTTTCACAACGGACCAGGTCATACGACTGACCAGTGTTGGGAGCTCCGTGATGCGATAGAGAAATTTGTTCGTGAAGGCAAACTGCGGCAATATGTCATCCGAACCCAAGGGCACCAAGGCAAAAGAAAGAGCCAAGAAAATAAAGACCGGGACGAGAAGAAAAGCAAAAAAGACGAATTCCCAGAACCCGAATTCGAATGTAACGTAATTTCGGGAGGCATGGGAGGTGGAGGCGACACTGCTAATTAGCGAAAGAAATACCTCAAAGAAGTTATGTCGGTGAGAGATCAACCAAAATTCAAGGAAAGCAGTAAAAAGAAAACCGTGCCCCTGCTAATTTATTTCACAGAAGAAGACATGAAAGGGGTGGTACCCGGCCACGAGGACGGTCTCGTCATAACAAGGACCGTAGCTAATTTCCAAGTCAAAAGAATATTTGTTGATAATGGTAGCTCGGCCGACATCATCAACTTGAGCGCGTTCAAAAAGATGAACCTGAAGGAAGACGACTTGAAACCATGCCAAACCATGTTGATAGGCTTTAATGGTGGAGGCACGGGCTTAAAAGGCGTTATTGATCTTCAACTCACGTTGGGAACAAAGGAAGGTTTCAAGTCAGATCCGGTAACATTTACTGTTGCCGAGTTCACATCACCGTATAATATTATCCTGGGCAGGTCAACGCTTCATAAATAGGGCATATTGATGTCTACTAAGCATCAGAAGATGAAGATGATCGGGCACCTCGGCCGAGTCATTACAATCTGTGGTGATCAGAAGGAATCCAGACAGTGCTATTATAATGCAATCAGGGAAACTGAGGGCAGCCCATCCTCCCCACCTCGGATAAGGCAAGGAGACCCGGCAGAGCAACAGATAGAGAGAAATTCATTCCGAAGGCCGGTTAATCTCGTGGAGCTAGATATGCTGGACATTGAAGAATGGAGACCAGAACTGGTAGACGAGCTCGAAGACATTCAGATCAGAAGTTCCCCAGAACAGATCACGAAGATAGGCAAACAGAATGATTCAGAAACCAAAGGCAAGTTAATCCAATGCCTGAGGGAGAATCAAGATGTGTTTGCGTGGAAAGCTTTCGAGATTCCTGGAATCAAACCTACCTTCTGTTGCAACAAGTTAGCAATGTATCCCGGTTCTAAGCCAGTGGCGCAGAAGAATAGGAAGCTCGGTCCGGACAGGAGGCAAGCTTTGGCGAGGCATATTGAGGAGTTGATAGAAGCCGATTTCATCAGAGAAATACAATACACGACGTGGCTTTCCAATGTGGTGATGGTAAAAAAGTCCAATGGGAAATGGTGAGTGTGTGTTGATTACACAGATCTGAACAAGGTTTGTCCCAAAGACTCATACCCGATGCCGAGTATTGATCAACATGTGGATAACTATGCCGGGTTTAAGTTGTTGTCTTTCATGGATGCTTACTCTTGGTATAATCAGATACCCATATATCCAGATGATCGGGAGAAAATGGCATTCCGAGGTGTCGAAGCAAATTATTGTTATGACATAATGCCTTTCGGATTAAAAAGTGCCAGGGCGACTTATCAGTGGATGATGAACAAAGTTTTCACTGATTAAATCAGACGTAACATTGAAGTCTACATCGATGACATGATCACGAAAACAATGGCAAATGGGTACCATATCCGGGATCTAGAAGAAACCTTCCACAAACTGAGGCAGCACAACATACAATTGCACCCGTTGAAGTGTGCTTTCGGAGTGAAGGCCGGGAAGTTCTTAGGGTTCATGTTGACTCACCGAGGAATAGAAGCAAACCCAGACAAATGCAAGGCTGTCCTCGACATGCAATTTCCCGCTAACAAACGCGAAGTCCAACAGTTGACTGGAAGAATGGCTGCCTTAACACGGTTCCTCCCAAGATCCGCAAAAAAAGCCCTTCCTTTCTTCAAGTTATTAAAAAAGGAGGCCAACGTAGGATGGAACCAGGCGTGTGAAGAAGCTTTTCAGGAAATCAAAAAGTGTTTGGCTTCACCCCCGGTACTCTCAAAACCAGAGCCCGGAGAGGTACTTATCTTGTATCTCTCGGTTGGAGAGGAAGCCATAAGCGCTGTTCTAGTTAGAGAAGTGGACAAGTCTTAGTTGCCGATATATTTTGTGAGCCGAGCTTTCAAGAACTCGGAGTTAAGATACCAGAAGCTCGAGAAGGTGGCTTTTGCTCTGCTCACAACAACTAAAAGGCTTCGCTCGTATTTCCAGAGCCATACCATCATCGTGAGAACAAATCAACCCATCTGGCAGGTATTACACAAGCCGGATTTGGCAGGAAGAATGATGAATTGGGCCATCCAATTATCCGAGTTTGATATCAAGTATGAAGCCCGTCACGCCATCAAGTCTCAAGCTCTGGATGATTTCATGGTTGAATTGACCCTGACATCTTCCACCCAGCCGGAAAACAGTGTGTGGAAAGTATATGTTGATGGATCATCTAATTCCAAGGGAAGCGAAGCCGGGATTATTGTTGAGAATCCCGAGGTGGTGTCACTCGAACAATCACTGCAGCTTAATTTTTCGACGTCTAATAATCAAGCAGAATATGAAGCGTTGATTGCTGGGCTAAAGTAAGTTAAAGAACAGGGAGCATTGAGAGTCAATGTCTTTACTGATTCACAACTTGTCTCGGCACAAATTGAAGGGAGATATCAAACCAAGGGTCCTTTATTAGCAAAATATCTTGCTAAAGTGAAGGAAATGATAGCTGAGTTTGATGAAGTTATTGTAGCCCATATTCCGAGGGAAGAGAATGCCAAAGCTGACATATTATCGAAATTGGCGAGTACAAAAGGAACGGGTAATCATAGAATAGTCATTCAACAGGAACTCACCCAGCCTGCGTGCGTCATGGTAATTTTAGTAGCCGAAGACTGGAGGAGGCCTATTATCAATCTAGAACAAGGGATAATACTAGATGACGGAATAGAAGCGAAGAAGTTAATCCGAGATGCGGCCATGTACACTATAGTTGATGACAAATTATACCGCCGAGGTCTCCACACTCCAATGCTGCTATGCTTAAACTTGGACCAAGTTGAGTATATATTGGCCGAGATATATGAAGGCATTAATGGCCAGCATATGGGAGCAAGAGCTCTAGCAATAAAAGCCCTTTGGGCTGGATACTTCTGGCCAACAATGAGAGCAGATGCAGCGGGGCCAAAAACACGCAAAGATATTATGGACTCCACCATCCGAATTAACAACAATCACGGCACCATGGCCCTTCTACAAATGGGGAATGGATCTGTTAGGACCATTCAAAGAAACTGAAGGTTAGATGAAATGGCTAATAGTGGCCATTGACTATTTTACAAAGTGGATTGAAGCCGAGCCCTTAACTACCATCACCTCGGCTCGAGTTTGGAAATTTTTTGAGCGCAGCATAATAGCAAGATTTGGGATTCTAGTTGAAGTTGTCACAGATAATGGGACACAGTTCACGGATAAAAACTTCCAAGACATGATGGTTGGGCTCCATATAAAACACCACTTCTCATCGGTAGAACATCTGCAGTCCAATGGACAAGCCGAAGCGACAAATAAAACCATTCTGGACGGATTGAAAAAACGAATGCATGAAGCCGGCCCAAACTGGGTCGAGCAGTTATATTACGTCTTATGGGCACATAGGACCACGGCTCAGACGTCCACTCAGGAGACCCCATTCAAAATGACGTACGACTGCGAAGCTATGATTCCAGTACAATTCGAGCAACCATCATGGAGAAGGCAACACATGTCTAATGCCGAAGAAGATAATAACGCATCATTGGCTGCCGAGTTGGATTTAATAGAGGAAGTCCGCGCTGCGGCACACAGCCGAGATTTATACATGAAGCAAATGGTGGCCCAAAAATTCAACAAAAAGGTCAAGCCGAGATCCTTTGAAAAGGATGATCTCGTATTACGGTGAATCGATATCGGAAACAAGAATGCCCGAGATGGGAAGTTAGCACCTAATTAGGAAGGTCTGTACCGAGTTACTCAAAATTTTGGACAAGGAGCATACACATTAGAGACTCTTGAAGGAAAACATGTCAAGCGAACATGGAATGCCGACAAGTTAAAGACATATTACAACTAAAAGCGCGAGGCTGAGATAAAATCCATGTGTTTCCCTTTAATTGACTTCGAGTCCTTCATAGGGATCATGGATTCACTATGTGTTTCCCTTTAATTGACTTCAAGTCTGTCATAGGGATCATGGATTAATGTTTTCACCATGTGTTTCCCTTTAGTTGGCTTCGAGCCCGTCATTGGGATCATGGATTAATATTTTTACTGTGTGTTTCCCCTTAATTGACTTCGTCTTTCATGGGGATCACAAAATAATCCTTTCACATGTTTCTCTTTAATCGATTCATAAGCTGGGATCCAGGCGAATCTTTCATAGAGATCGTGACTTATGTATTCATGTGTTTCTCATTGATTATGTAAGCCGAGGAATCTAAACCCGGTATAAATCTTTTGAGATCATAGATTTGTATAATCTTCGAAGAATAATAAAATCCTTATTATAAGGAAATTATATATAAATTGTGCACAAGTTATGTGGGCCTAGTCGTTGTTATGTATTAGTTCGGCCTTGATCAAGCCGGCATAATTACTTACTCATGGATGAATCATCGGTTATATCGAAAGAATTACATCCGTAGACTAATGTTACGAAATACATTTAACAGTTGCTAGGACAGGAACTCAGTTCTGAAAACAATATTCGAACTAATGATTCGATTGAAATACTTGGCCATTGGAGCCAAAGTAATATTCGAGCAAGCAAATGTACCCAAATTGGAAACGATAAAGCGAAATGAATATGACAAAAGCGAGATGCATTAAATAAATTTTTCAAAGTATCGAAGTCAATGAAGGAAGTAATATTGTTCAAAGCAATAAAATATTACAAGTTAAACCGGCATTCCGGCCCTTCATCTTTAAACTTGCTCATCCGCTGCTGCCTCAGGATCTTTAGCCGGGGATACAACCTCGGGAGGGACATACGGAATGAGTTTGCCATCCTCAATATAAGCCCGACAATCAGTCCCCTCCAGATTCAAAGTTACTCCCGGGTTCAAAAACTGAATTTGCTCCACGGCATTGGAGAAAGCATCCTCGGCAACCGTCCCCAGCGTTTCTTGAAACTCGGCAGCTTCCTTCTTGGCGAGAATTGCCTCTTGATGAGATTTCTCATAGAGAATCCTCAAACCAGCAAGGTCTCGGTCCAAGGAAGAAGCTTCTTCCCGAGCCTTGCTAGCTTCGACCATGGCAGCATCAGAGGAAGCTTTGAAGAAATCAGCGTTCCTATTTGCCGCCTGAAGCTCAGCTCGGAGAGAAGAGACTCCCTCATTCACAACCGCCAAATCTCAGTGAGAAGTGGCGAGCTCCTCCTTCAGCTTTTTGTTCTCTTCAGATAACTTCTTGTTCTCTTCAGATAGCCTCTGGTGGTCATCCTTGATCTTAAGGCCATCATTTTTAATTTTGATGTACCGAGCTTTCAGAGACACTAAGCTCGATACCAAAGTAGCGCATCGAAAAGCTTGAAGGTGGAGCTGGTCGAGCTCCTGAAGGTCGTCATCCGAGAAAGGGGACGAATCAGAAAAACGCTTGGGAGCCTTGGTATATGGGAAAAGATCTTCAACTCCCTTTTCCCAAAGGCATCCCAGCATTAAGGAAGAACCCGCGGGGGCGGTCACGAAAGGAACAGTGGAAGCAACTAGAGCAGCAACGTTGGTAGAGGGTTCCACTGCTATGTCCTCAACCACAGTAGGAGTTGGGATAGCCGAGATCTCCTGGTTCCCTTGCCCGGCCAAAGATGAAGTCTCGGGACCGGCTGCAGAAGTATCTTCGGCCGACTCCAATAAGATTATCTTCTGGGGGCCACCGGAGGCCGGTGTCTCAATGCGACGCTTCTTGGTTTTCCCCGCTGGCATTTGTGCAATGTAGCTGCGGTGGCGTTCAAGTGCCTTCCCGACAGTTGCCTTCCTTGGAGGATGAGGTTTGAGGTTGGCAGCAGGATCTTCTTCCATCTCGGCGGCTGAAAAGCAAATAAATGAGATTAATAAAAGGTAAAGCATCGAGATTTTAAATATAAGGTTTTTATTTAACCTTGAACTTCTCGGTACAGGGGAATTTGAATAAGAGCCGATGCCTCAATGTCGGAAAGGTTAGATTCTTCGACTCGATAAAATGAAGGGGGGTTGGAGTGATGATCTTGGGTCCAGTAGAGCGGAAATTTCCACTCTACACCAGATGCTTCTGGACCCCGGAGAAATAATGGTTGCTTGTCGGGTTCGACTGCAACTTTGAAGAAATTGTTTTTAAAATTTTTGAAAGAATCAGTAAAGATAGGGAAAAGGCGACGACCGGGTCGACTTCGAAGTGAAGTCCACCCTTTCCAATTCAAAGTTTCTCGGCCAGTGCGGCTGGAATGAACGATAAAGAAATAAAGGAAAAAAGAGACAGTGCAAGGTATATGCAATTCTGCACACAAATCGTCAAAAGATTTCATGAAGGCCCAACTGTTGGGATGTAACTGGGAAGGGGCCAAGTGAAGATAATCTAGTAATTGCATTTCAAAATTCGATAAAGGAAATCGAATGCTGAGACGTGTAACCACGTCCTTGCAAAAGAAAAAATAGTTAGGCTCCCTTTCCCCAAAACATGAGCATATGGGCTCGTCCGGGGCAGGAGGTCGGATTGAAAACCTGTCCTGGTTGCCTATGGGGAGTGTCGCTATGCCCCCCGGGGTCAAAATAGACGAAGTACGAAGTACTTCATATGGGACCCATGGAAATTTGGCAATAAGAAAAGAAGAAGGGATGTCAGGCTGAGATCCTGCCGAATGGGATTCATCTACCATTTCCACTGAAGGGGTATCCATAACAACCTACGACAAAATAAAAAAGGAGATTAGTAAGAAGTACCTAGAAGTGTAGTTGGAAAGGGAAGAAAAGGTAGGGCCGACGTCAAACTGATACAAGAAGAACTCGGCCCTTTGGCCTCGGCATCCAGTAATATTGGCTTAAGGACCCTAGTTGCAGGAATAGCCCTTCGGACCGGGTTGTGGCGACATGATTCAATAATTTCGCCGATTCTTTCATACTGTCCGATATGGGCATAGTAATGAAATTTATCCATGCACGTTAAACATGGTTCAAAATGGATTTCGTAAGCAGGTTCCAGGGATTCTGGGCTGACATGGTAAGAGGAATTTGTGCCAATTGCAGGAGAGGGACTTAGGGTTTTAGGTACATTTTTAGACACATCTTTAGAGAACCCTATATCCCTAGAAGATTGAAACTTCTTTGAAGAATGTTTAAACCCAGGTTTAGCAGAAGAAGTTTGTATACGAGCCCTTTCAGTAGAAACTTCTGGTGGGCTCACTGTACTGTTACTTGTTCCTAGATGAATGCCTTGGTGAATAGGGGGAAGATTAGGACGGGACTTTGTTGCTCAATCAGCAAGTGTACCGTTCATTTCAAGTAATAAAGTGAATAAGTAGAGTATCATCTCCACAGGGATTGAATGCAATCTTACGTAACTTAACGTCTTAGAAATTGGAAGACAAAATAATAAGTTTGAGAGAGAGTTTGTTGAGTTGTAATTGAGTACTGTAATTTAAATGACAGAAAATTAACAAGAATGTAAGCGAACGTAATTAGATTTTACTGCAGTAGTGAGAGATGAATGCAGTTAAGCGGAATCCCCTATGATTCCTTCCTACTATGCTTCGATTGATTATTAACTTGAACTAATCCTAATTACTCAGCTGATGTATTCTCTTATGATTAGCTAAACCGTAATCCCTTAGTAATTTAACCCTTTGATGAAATTAAGAACCCTAATCCCTTAGTGATTCCTTCTTAAACCAAGCATTAAGCAAACACAACCTGAAAGTGTTGCAACCACACATCCCTATCCCTAGGCAATGTATAAATTGTTGTTTTACTCATTTCAGAAATTAGAATCCCAATATCCCTATTGTGAATCCCAACCCTAAGTATCTTAATAGAATGGCCAGTCCAAATTAAGAATTATGCAGTGAAGAATAGAGTAAGACAAAGCAATTATGATAACTTCTTATTAAAACCAATCAATACATAGAGGAATTCTTCATAGGTTCATGGCTCAACCACAATACAGAAATTAGCCAAGCATACTCAGAGTTGATACTACTTTCATGACTAACATACTAGAGGAAAAGAAAGGTTTACACAAAGTGTTGTTCTGCAATCCTCAAGGCTTCCAATCTTCTCCAAAGGTCCTCCAATGGCTTCTTCCTTAGCAATTATGTCCAAAACCCAGTAAAAGCTCCTTCTTTGTGACCCAGAGGCTCCCTTTTATGCCCCCATACGTCCTAGGTTTAATTCCAGTAATAAAGAACTATTCCCTCCACTGAATCAATTCAAATCTTTTAATTTGGGAAACAACGAGCTTTTCACGCGATTCGCATGAAGTCCCACGCGATTCGTGTGGGTTATTCGAGTTAAATGAGCTCCTCTAGACTTCTGGCGCTGATAGCATGGGTGTTCACGCTGATCGCGTGAATCATTCGAACTGAAGGCTTGAGTTCTGATAGCATGGCGCGATTCACGTGGATGTTCACGCTACCAGCATGACTTGTTCGAGCTGAGAGTCTGTTGTTTCAGCATCTGACGCTGATCGCGTGGTGGTTGGCGCTACTCGCGTGAACTCTTTGAACTGAATATTTGATCTTGGCACTCCCACGCTGATCGTGTGAGATCCCATGCTGATCGCGTGACTTGTTCGAGAGCACTGGCTTGCTCTTTTTGCTTCTTTTCCTCTCTTGTTGGTTCCTAGATGATAAAATAACTCAGAATTTTAATTAATGTGCAATTAAATGATAATTCACTAATTCCTAATCTAATTTACTAAATCTTAAACAATTTATTAATTAATTAAACCTAAAAACTATTATATGCTGGAAGCATATCAAATAATTCCCAGATTTATATATTGTTGTCCTCAGCAATAAACAGAGTTTCTATTTGGAAAATAAGTTTCAATAACTAGGCATATTTCACATTTAACATTCTTAGAATCATAATGCTAAGTATACTCAATTTCAAATCAAGGTTTCAATAACACTTTCAATTCCATTAACTGCAAAAGTTTCACTTGAGTCTTTCTTACCAAGATGTTCGTATTTCACTCATCACTTAAATGTATAAGGTTTATTATACTCACTCAATCCATCACAGTGATAGCACTACCATAAGCTTGATCATATTCTCGAGTTCCTGAAATTAAGAAACATGAATGCATGCACAACTGATCAAAAGGTCTTTATAAGGTTATAACTTGGCCTGTCTTAAAGGTGGGGATATTTTGGATAGTGACTAAAATCGAGATTGGATTTTTGTTAGAATTAGCCAATTCCACCTAGCAGTATACTATTCTTTATTCTTTGATTTTTCCTCTGCAGAACACTTGTGATAGAGGGAGTAAGGTAGTAGAGAAATACATTTAGATCCACCAGCTGGTATTTCAGACTTGTTACTTCCCTAGGCTGGAAAACTGGTATTTTAAACTTGTTACTTCCCACTGGATTCTTCACTAGATTTGGTTTTTTGCCAGATCTGTTCTATTGGCCTTTTCACTTTTATACCAGAATTGTCTTCTTGGGTAACTTTGTCTTTCCTCTTACCTTTCCTTCCTTTCCCTATTTCCCCCCTATTCCATGGTTTTGATTCTAATTCTTTCTTTTCCAATCTCAAGAGGGGTGGTCAAGGATTAAGTTTCAAAATTCAGGTGTATGAATAAAAAGGTTTAGGCTCAAAAGAGGTGACAATGGAAATTGAAGGTGAGTCAATTTGACCCTGGCTTAAAAGAAGAAACTGCCTTAATCATATAAGAATATACATGCATCCAGAGAAACAAATCAAGTTCTAGAGTACTTACCAAGGTGAGGCCTCTCTGAAAAAATTTGTACTGTATAGCTCAATCCTCACGGGTTATGGACTCAAGTTAGCCTCTGTCAACTTTATATCAAGCGTCATTTCAACTTTAACATGAATATCAATATACAAATAATCGTAATTCAATCATGCTTCATGCAAGTCATGCCATATTTCATCTCACGCAAGCTTCCTAACAGAAAATTCTAATTCATCACTGACTTCACAATTTTTCGTCTGAGATATATAAAATAAGCTTCAAACACGTTATTCAAAAATTTAAATCCTTATAATTTAGAAGAATATATAAATTTTTGTTAGACGTCTTTGTTACTTGAATGTGATTCGTCAAATAAATACTGCGTATGTGCCCATTCCCAGATTTAGAAAATTGCTGTCCCCAGCAACAATTAACAAGGATCGTGTGCTCACTCATGTAATTATTATTTGAAGAATCGCAACTAAACGAAATATTGATTCAAACAGAAGACATCCACAACAATTATTGATGCATCAAAATCACAAATGTATATAAATGGATAAATGTATACTGTAGTAATGTAAATGGAAAAGGAAACACAAATAGAAAATAACAAGGAAATCAAAAATGGTCCTGTAATCACTCCTCGCCCTCTGGCGTAATGTCCTCAGCAGCCTGAGATGGACCAGGGTGGTCCACTGCTGGCTCTGCAGGGCTGGATGGAACGGAGAAGTCTGAGCTGCTAGTGGTGATGTGGAAGCCACAGGTGGCTGGGAAGAAGATGGAGCAGCTGGAGTGAAGTGGTACTGGTACGCGGAGAAGTCGATGCTCCGCTCTCTGCATAGGTCCTCCATCAACCTGACCTGGTACTCTAATAAGCGAGTTTGATGCTCCATCATCGCTCTCATCGAAGGCTGATGCTGGAAGTCATCCTCTGGAATAAATAGCGGCTGTGTGGACTGCTGAGACATCGGAGTCGGTGGTGGATCCTACTGAGTAGGTGCATCTGGGATTGGGACTGGAGGAGATTGTGGTACTGGTGCTCCACGAGGACTGCGAGCTGCTAGTTCCTCGGGGGTGAGCTTCGAAGCTCGAATAAGCTGCTCCTCCGCCGCGCTTTCCATCACATCTGTGTATGTCTTGCTAGTCATGATGGAGGTGGTCCTCAGGTCCATGGGCTCGTCATCTGGGATTTGAACCCCAGCACAACGGGATGAAGAATGAGAGAGGGATGAGCGAGCCAGGACTTACTACTGGCGTCCTGAATAATGTGGAGAATCCTTTTAGAAAGGATATAGGAGATGTTAAGGTTCTCCTCTCCACGTAATACATACAAAAGCATTGCTCGCTCGAGATTCACATCAGTCATATTCGTAGAAGGGATGACTGTGTGGTTAATAAACTGGTGCCAGAAAGCTGCGTCTCCAACGAGATCATGCTTCCTCAACTTTTCTGGCACGTAATTGAGACTGGGCTTGGTCTTCCAAGCCGTGTATCGTCCTGTGATCCCACAGCGGATCTGGTCAGCTCGCTGGGGCATCTCCTCCCTGTACAGCTTTGTGAAGATGTCTGGCTGCATACTGAGGAAGAGGTAACTGAACTCGCAGCGGGAGAATGGGGAATAGGCGGTGTCCAGGAATTTCTCTATGGTCTCATCATCAAATAGGACCTAGACACCCCTAACCCAGCTCACCTTCCTCTCCGCCACCGTCGCTGGGTCGACGTTGGCCAAAAACTCCTTCAGGATAGGGCTGGAGCTTGGCTCGACAAAACTCACTAGGCGCTCCCATCGCCGTCTTGTGATGACCTCTTTGACCGGAGAGTCCTCTGGGAGTGCTTCCCACATGATCCGCTTCTCCAGAATGACTTTCTTGGGTAAATACCAAGAGTCAAACCGCTCCTAGCACTCGGTGGATCGGAAGCAAGCCTCGTCAAATGAAGCAACTTGAGCCCTCTTGCTACTTGAGGACTCATGCGCTTTCCTCTTCCTCTTCGCTATCTGTTTGCCCTGAAAATCAGAAAATATCCAAGATACAATTATAATAGGTTCTAGAGTTTCTAATTCCTAGATTTAGTCTTTGCAAGTCATTGACATATCAATCAGAGCTAATAATTCAAGAGACAATCTGGAATTAGCTAATTCAACTTGTATCCAGTCAATAATGCTTAGATGGAATTCAAAAATACAATATCAAGCACTGGATTCAATATGTGAACATATATGTGGGACAATACTAATTTGTTCACAATGCAGGTCATTACCAAATGCGAATGTCAATTAATTAAGCACAACAATAATGTCTAGCAGCAGAATAGCTGTTTCAGTTTCACTAAGCTCATGCTTAATATCCTAAGTCAATATTCACCAAGCATGGGTTCAATTCAATCAATTTAGGATAATCAATATGCATTCAATTCCAAGAAAAATCTTCCTAACCAATATCAACTTAAGCACTACAAGCAATCAAATATCATGTCAAGCAATTCCGAATCAAGTGAGACCTCAGATTATGACCACTCAGAATATCCAAGGTAGTATAACATTCATGTAAGCAATCACCAGTGTCTGAAAAAGAAACAGCATTTACCAAGCACATGTAGGTGTATTCACAGTCAAATGGCTAAAAATTATGTGGTTTATATCAACTTGACAATATCAGGCATATAGACTCAACCATGAATTAATCACAACTATACCAACACCTGCTCAGCTATCATGCATTCTGGTTCACCAATAACTAGGCACAACAGACCTTAAAACCCAACACAATGTTCTCACGTAAAAGCATACTAGGTTATTAACACAGAATTCAGATTTTGCATTGGCCTTTAAGCAATATTCAATTCAGCATAATAAGCTTAGCAAAATTCCCAGATTTAATTTGAAAGTAGTCAACAAAACACAATTAAACTTATAAGTTTACTTCAATTCGATTCAGGATGACTACTTGATCAAGCAATAGCAATGTGGGATTCAGAGATACATTTCACACTAGGTCCCTCTAAGTATGGTCATGCTTCATTTCAACTACACTTATTGATCAATGCTGTTATCAACATAATTAGGGTATGCAATTCAATCCAATGGTTATCATGAAACTACATTATTAAGATTAGGCTACATCTAAGCACCACATATGGCCAAGCATTTCTATGAACAACATACCAAACCCTAATTCAAGCAAATAAAACAAATCAATTAACCAAAGCATGGTATAGCATTCAAGTTCAGAAATCAAAATCAAAAAGGGATTATGCATGCTGGCGCGACTCGCGCCATGTCTCGCGCTAATCGCGTGAGGTCGCGATTCTGCCATTGATGCTCTGCAACTGAGTTGCCCAAACTCACACCCTTGTGCCTTCTATGTGAAATATACATTAAGAAGTTGAGAACACTAACCTTATCACCCGCCATGGATGTGCTGAGATGGAAGAAAAAATGAAATGCTCCACAGAAACTCCAAGCTTCTCACGAATGAGGGATTTGAAATGAAGGATTTGGGGAGGAGTAACCCTAGACTGAGGTTTAAGGCTTGGTGTAGGCTGAAGGTTGAACGAAAATTGGGGAATTGTAGGAGGTTTAGGAGCAATTAGGAGAAGAATTAGGAGTGAGGCGCATTTTTGGTTCTGAAACCCTTTTTAAAAGAACTGAAGTGGCACCCCCACGCGGATCGTGCCACATCCCATGCTGATCGCGTGGGGTTAATAAAACAGGGATAATTGGTTTAAACTGATGGCACAAGTAGCGTCATGTTTCACACGATCAGCGTGAAATGATGCAAAAGAGACATCTGGTTTTGGTCAACTGGCGCGATTCGCTCCATGTTTCACGCGGTTAGCATGACAACTTGAATCAAGACACCCATGTTCACGCTATCAGCGTGAAAGCATTAATTTTGTCCCCTGGAATCGAATAGATGGCGTGAGTCACGTGAGAGTCCACGCTATCAGTGTCACAAATGGAGCAATGACCCTTGGTTCGCCCATCTGACGTGACTAGCGCCAGAGTTCATGCTATCAGCGTGGAGATGGCAATTGGGGCTGGGTTGACTCGCATAGGTGGCGCGACTAGCACCACAACCCACGTGATTAGCGTGAGTTATTCGAATGCTCTTCACTGCTTTTTAAGAGTTTCGTATCAATTTAAAACCCAAGCTAAACCAACTGGACTAATAAAAATCTAAAATGAAGGTTAAGTTTGCCAATTAACACTTAAATTTAAAACATGAACATCAACCAAAATACATCAAAATTAAATGAGTATAACTAAGCATCTATTACTAACTAAATTAAAACTTGCAGAACAAAAAAATTAAATGCTTGGATTGCCTTCCAAGTAGCGCTTGTTTAACGTCGTGAGCTTGACGGAAAATTGTTACTCATCCAATGCATTTAGTGGAATGGAAACTGCATTCCTGTCCACTTCTCCAAAATAAGGTTTCAATCTGCACCCATTCACTTGAATGGCCTGTCATTATCTAGAGGAGAAATTTCTACTGTGCCATAGGGGTAAACCTTGCACACTAAGAATGGACCAGACCATCGAGATTTTAACTTACCTGGAAAAAGTCTCAGGCGAGAATTATAAAGCAAAACCTGTTGTCACGGTTCAAATTCTTTGAGACGAATCTTATTGTCATGCCATTTCTTTGTTTTCTCCTTATAGATCCTAGCATTCTCATATGCAGCTAACCTGAACTCATCTAACTCATTTATTTGCAACAAACGTTTTT